>JAAKFY010000003.1:25866091-25885838 GCA_011823955.1 Dissostichus mawsoni
TACAGTGTGTAGGTGCGTGTGGTACAGTGTGTAGGTGCGTGTGGTGCAGTGTGTAGGTGCGTGTGGTGCAGTGTGTAGGTGCGTGTGGTGCAGTGTGTAGGTGCGTGTGGTACAGTGTATAGGTGCGTGTTGTACAGTGTGTAGGTGCGCGTGTGGTGTAGTGTGTAGGTGCGTGTGGTACAGTGTGTAGGTGCGTGTGGTACAGTGTGCGTGTGGTACAGTGTGTAGGTGCGTGTTGTACACTGCGTAGGTGTGTGTGTGGTACAGTGTGTAGGTGCGTGTTGTACAGTGTGTAGGTGTGTGTTGTACAGTGTGTAGGTGTGTGTGTGGTACAGTGTGTAGGTGCGTGTGGTGCAGTGTGTAGGTGCGTGTTGTACAGTGTGTAGGTGCGTGTGGTACAGTGTGTAGGTGCGTGTGGTACAGTGTGTAGGCGCGTGTGGTACAGTGTGTAGGCGGCGTGTGGTACAGTGTGTAGGTGCGTGTGGTACAGTGTGTAGGTGCGTGTGGTGCAGTGTGTAGGTGCGTGTTGTACAGTGTGTAGGTGCGTGTGGTACAGTGTGTAGGTGCGTGTGGTACAGTGTGTAGGTGCGTGGGTACAGTGTGTAGGTGCGTGTTCGTGTTGTACAGTGTGTAGGTGCGTGTGGTACAGTGTGTAGGTGCGTGTGGTACAGTGTGTAGGTGCGTGGGGTACAGTGTGTAGGTGCGTGTGTTCGTGTTGTACAGTGTGTAGGTGCGTGTTGTACAGTGTGTAGGTGCGTGTGTGGCGCAGTGTGTAGGTGCGTGTGGTGCAGTGTGTAGGTGCGTGTGGTGCAGTGTGTAGGTGCGTGTGGTACAGTGTGTAGGTGCGTGTTGTACAGTGTGTAGGTGTGTGTGTGGTACAGTGTGTAGGTGCGTGTTGTACAGTGTGTAGGTGTGTGTGTTGTACAGTGTGTAGGTGCGTGTGGTACAGTGTGTAGGCGCGCGTGTGGTACAGTGTGTAGGTGCGTGTGGTACAGTGTGTAGGTGCGTGTGGTGCAGTGTGTAGGTGCGTGTGGTACAGTGTGTAGGTGCGTGTGGTACAGTGTGTAGGTGCGTGTGGTACAGTGTGTAGGTGCGTGGGTACAGTGTGTAGGTGGTGTCGTGTTGTACAGTGTGTAGGTGCGTGTGGTACAGTGTGTAGGTGCGTGTGGTACAGTGTGTAGGTGCGTGTGTGGTGCAGTGTGTAGGTGCGTGTGGTACAGTGTGTAGGTGCGTGTTGTACAGTGTGTAGGTGCGTGTGGGTACAGTGTGTAGGTGCGTGTGGTGCAGTGTGTAGGTGCGTGTGGTGCAGTGTGTAGGTGCGTGTGGTACAGTGTGTAGGTGCGGTTGGTACAGTGTGTAGGTGTGTGTGGTACAGTGTGTAGGTGCGTGTTGGTACAGTGTGTAGGTGTGTGTGTGGTACAGTGTGTAGGTGCGTGTTGTACAGTGTGTAGGTGCGTGTTGTACAGTGTGTAGGTGCGTGTGGTACAGTGTGTAGGTGCGTGTGGTGCAGTGTGTAGGTGCGTGTGTACAGTGTGTAGGTGCGTGTGGTACAGTGTGTAGGTGCGTGTGGTGCAGTGTGTAGGTGCGTGTGTACAGTGTGTAGGTGCGTGTGGTACAGTGTGTAGGTGCGTGTGGTACAGTGTGTAGGTGCGTGTTGGTACAGTGTGTAGGTGCGTGTGGTACAGTGTGTAGGTGCGTGTGGTACAGTGTGTAGGTGCGTGTGGTACAGTGTGGTGCGTGTTCGTGTTGTACAGTGTGTAGGTGCGTGTTGGCAGTGTGTAGGTAGGTGCGTGTGTACAGTGTGTAGGTGCGTGTGGTACAGTGTGTAGGTGCGTGTGGTACAGTGTGTAGGTGCGTGTGGTGCAGTGTGTAGGTGCGTGTGGTACAGTGTGTAGGTGCGTGTGGTACAGTGTGTAGGTGTGTGTGTGGTACAGTGTGTAGGTGCGTGTGGTACAGTGTGTAGTGCGTGTGGTACAGTGTGTAGGTGTGTGTGTGGTACAGTGTGTAGGTGCGTGTTGGTACAGTGTGTAGGTGTGTGTGTGGTACAGTGTGTAGGTGCGTGTTGGTACAGTGTGTAGGTGCGTGTGTGGTACAGTGTGTAGGTGCGTGTGGTACAGTGTGTAGGTGCGTGTTGTACAGTGTGTAGGTGCGGTGGACAGACAGGTCTCAGTTGGTTTGGTGTCCTGCTTACTTTAATACTTGTAAATAAAACCTTTGGCCCGTAATTTCAATTCCCCATTTCAGCGACCAGAGAGGGGGGGGGGTATATCCAGTCTCTGATTGTGTTACGTTATTATGAGAGTGCTCTCATACTTGTTTGATTTGAAATTGTATATATTTATATAAATATGTGTGTGTGTGTGTGTGTGTCCGCATCTGTAGCCTGTTATTGTCTCATTATACCGCACTGTGAATGAATTAAAGTAAATCTATAAGTCATCATGAACACATCTGTCCATCAGACAGGGCTGCTGAGCCTCCTGTCATCATGAACACATCTGTCCATCAGACAGAGGGCTGCTGAGCCTCCTGTCATCATGAACACATCTGTCCATCAGACAGAGGGCTGCTGCCTCCTGTCATCATGAACACATCTGTCCATCAGACAGAGGGCTGCTGAGCCTCCTGTCATCATGAACACATCTGTCCATCAGACAGAGGGCTGCTGAGCCTCCTGTCATCATGAACACATCTGTCCATCAGACAGAGGGCTGCTGAGCCTCCTGTCATCATGAACACATCTGTCCATCAGACAGAGGGCTGCTGAGCCTCCTGTCATCATGAACACATCTGTCCATCAGACAGAGGGCTGCTGAGCCTCCTGTCATCATGAACACATCTGTCCATCAGACAGAGGGCTGCTGAGCCTCCTGTCATCATGAACACATCTGTCCATCAACAGAGGGCTGCTGAGCCTCCTGTCATCATGAACACATCTGTCCATCAGACAGAGGGCTGCTGAGCCTCCTGTCATCATGAACACATCTGTCCATCAGACAGAGGGCTGCTGAGCCTCCTGTCATCATGAACACATCTGTCCATCAGACAGAGGGCTGCTGAGCCTCCTGTCATCATTAGGGACGTCTCTTTAAAATGACCGCTCAGAGGAGAGGAGTTCTCATTTCTCTAACCGCCTGCTGCTTCCCCTCCTCTCTCCTCGGTTCCCCTCCTCGAGTCCTCTCTCCTCGGTTCCCCTCCTCGGCTCCTCTCTCCTCGGTTCCCCTCCTCGACTCCTCCGCTCGCATCTCCTGTGGGGGGACTAAGACACGAGGATAGAAGTCGAGGAGGGGAGTTAGAGAAATGAGAAAGGCCCCTTGTTTACGGCGTCATGTTGTTGTTGTTGTTGTTGTTGTTGATATATCTTATAAACAAGATCAGAGACACAGAACTCACACTATATCTTTCTAGAAACACTTCAGTGAGACCGAGAGATGAGGATGAATGACTGAGGTTTAATTATACACACACACACACAACACACACACACACAAACACACACACACACACACACACACATTCGTCTGAGAGCAGATTGTTTACTGTTGGTTTGTTGAGAGTGATTCTGTGGTCGTTGCTGAAATATTGATCAGGTATTAATCGTTCATGTTCATAATGAGCCGTATTGATTTAGTTTTCATTGCTGCTCCACGGACGATGGGATGTGTCTCTATTTTTAGATTGAGTATCATTAATTCATTACATCTGTTTCATCTCTTTATTAACCTCTTTTGATTTATTACATGTCTATTATCTTTCCTTTTAGTATATGTATTTGTTTAATGAATTGTTTTTACTTATTTCATGTTTTATTTAAATGTATATTTATTTATTAATTACCTCTATATTTTCTTTTTATTTACGTTTATTTAATTCATTACCTATTTATCTTTTAAACGTTTTTTAGTTGTGCCTTTTTAATAAATGTTATATCTGTATTTTATATTCATATTATTATTTTATTTGTTGAAATAAATAAATTTATTTCAACCATTTATTTTTATATTAGGAAGGACATTATTATACTTTTATTTATTATAAAAATACCCAGAAGCTTTCTCATTTCTCTAACTCCCCTCCTCGACTCCTATCCTCGACTCCTATCCTCGACTCCTATCCTCGACTCCCATCCTCGACTCCTATCCTCGACTCCCATCCTCGTGTCTTAGTCCCGCCCACAGGAGATGCGAGCGGAGGAGCCGAGGAGGGGAACTGAGGAGAGAGGAGGGGGAGAGAGGAGGGGAAGCGAGGAGGGGGAGAGAGGAGGGGAAGCGAGGAGGGGAAGCGAGGAGAGAGGAGCCGAGGAGGGGAACCGAGGACCGAGGAGGGGAACCGAGGAGAGAGGAGGGGAGCCGAGGAGAGAGGAGTGGAGGAGGGGAACCGAGGAGAGAGGAGGGGAGCCGAGGAGAGAGGAGTGGAGGAGGGGAACCGAGGAGAGAGGAGGGGAACCAAGGAGAGAGGAGAGAGGAGGGGAGCCGAGGAGAGAGGAGGGGAAGCAGCAGGCGGTTAGAGAAATGAGAACTCCTCTCCTCTGAGCGGTCATTTTAAAGAGACGTCCCTGAATGATGACAGGAGGCTCAGCAGCCCTCTGTCTGATGGACAGATGTGTTCATGATGACAGGAGGCTCAGCAGCCCTCTGTCTGATGGACAGATGTGTTCATGATGACAGGAGGCACAGCAGCCCTTGTCTGATGGACAGATGTGTTCATGATGACAGGAGGCTCAGCAGCCCTCTGTCTGACGGACAGATGTGTTCATGATGACAGGAGGCTCCAGCCCTCTGTCTGACGGACAGATGTGTTCATGACGACTTATAGATTTACTTTAATTAATTCACAGTGCGGTATAATGAGACAATAACAGGCTACAGATGCGGACACACACACACACACACACACACACACACACACAACACACACAACACACACACAACACACATATATATATATAGGTATATATAGGTATATACAATTTCAGATTCAAACAAGTATAAGAGCACTCTCATAACAACGTAACACTATCAGAGACTGGATATTTTTATTTTGTGAAGCACTAAATGGATTTAGAAACATCTGGACTCTGTGCTTGTAGATATCTACTAAACCAAAGCAAACACAGAGAGTAGGCCTGTTATACTGAGTGCTATATATGATACTCACTGCTCTGCTTTCTGCACGGACCTCACAGCTGTTCTCTCTGGAAACATCGCGTCTGATTCAAGCAGTTACTAAATCATATCCAGGGGATGCAGAGCTGTGATTGGCTGAGATCAGTCCGGCCGTGCGTCACGACTCTTTGAAACATCTCTGCTGCGGAAATACATCCACGAGATCCATCAGTGTCTCCTCTGTAGCTCCTCCAGAGCCTCCTCTCTCCTCTCCTCTCCTCTCTCCTCGGTTATAGCTCCTCCAGAGAGCCTCCTCTCTCCTCGGTTATAGCTCCTCCAGAGCCTCCTCTCTCCTCTCTCCTCGGTTATAGCTCCTCCAGAGAGCCTCCTCTCTCCTCTCTCCTCGTTTATAGCTCCTCCAGAGCCTCCTCTCTCCTCTCTCCTCGGTTATAGCTCCTCCAGAGAGCCTCCTCTCCTCCTCGGTTATAGCTCCTCCAGAGAGCCTCCTCTCTCCTCTCTCCTCGGTTATAGCTCCTCCAGAGCCTCCTCTCTCCTCGTTATAGCTCCTCCAGAGAGCCTCCTCTCTCCTCGGTTATAGCTCCTCCAGAGCCTCCTCTCTCCTCTCTCCTCGGTTTATAGCTCCTCCAGAGAGCCTCCTCTCTCCTCGGTTATAGCTCCTCCAGAGAGCCTCCTCTCATCCTCTCCTCTCTCCTCGTTATAGCTCCTCCAGAGAGCCTCCTCTCTCCCTCTCCTCCTCGGTTATAGCTCCTCCAGAAGCCTCCTCTCTCCTCTCTCCTCGGTTATAGCTCCTCCAGAGAGCCTCCTCTCTCCTCTCTCCTCGGTTTATAGCTTAATTATTTTAATATTGAATCCTCAGTGAAACACCTGAACAGGAAGTGCTGTTGGAACCCTTTCAGAATGAAAGCCCCCCCCCCCCGACACCTTGACCTTCTCCTGTTCCTGCGCTGGTGTGTTTAAATTAAATTAAACTAAAGCGGATCAAAGCAAACCTCGTTAAGCCTCACAGACACATTCAATTAGATTACCCATAATTCAATTTGTTCCCGTGAAATGTTTTCCATTTAACTCCAAACATCTCGGTGCAGAAACACTTTACTGAATACTTTAAGGATAATTACATACAAATATATATAAATAATAATACAAAAATAAATGATTAAATCTTTAAATAAATAATACTTTGAAAAGGCTATAAAATTAGAAAAGAGCTCTTAATAAAAATGATAGAATTATAACAATATAAATAAATTAAGGATTACATAATTTAATAATTAACTAATACCGAATACACCAAAGTGATTAATTTAATATTATATTTTATTACATATTATGATATATTTTATTATTATTTATTATATTTTTTATTATAATATTTATTTATTATTTTTTATATATTTATTTATTATATTTTTATTATATATTTATTTATTATATTTTATTATATATTTGATGATATTTCCCCGCAGGCTGTTTTAAGGACGACCGCATCGTGTTCTGGACCTGGATGTTCTCCACGTATTTTCATGGAGAAGTTCGCATCCTCTGAAGGACGACATGCTGTTCTACGTCCGCAGGAAGCTGGGCGCCGACCTGAGCGACGGAAAGAAGGTCAGCTGATTGATCAATAACATGTGATCTATAACGAGCTGCAGGTAGAGATTTAATTGGTTAGTCAATTAGTGGAAACCTGCAGCTGTTTGAATGATTGGTTTACGGTGCCACGCGGCTTTAGCATTGTTTTTAATTAATTATCTTTGATTTTAAACTGTTATTTAATTAAAAAAAGGAATTTCAACACTATTTTTGTTGATTTTAGTTTAAATCAACTCAAAACTACATGTAAAAATTAACTGTTAATATATTAAATACTAAAACTACATAAAAAAATACACTGTAAAAATATAAAAAACTAAAATATTAATACTTAAAATAAAAAAGCTCAAATGTAAAATCTAATATATAAAAAAATTACACGTAATAATAAAACGTATATAAATAAATCATAACAAAGAGTTTTAAAACATAAATATGAACACAACCCCATTTTACCTTTTAACCAGCGATGAGTTGAGGGCTTCTGGGAAATGGTGTTTTTTAAATGCTGATAAAAAACACAAATATTGAATAAAAATGTGTGTGTGTGTGTGTGTGTGTGTGTGTGTGTGTGTGTGTGTGTGTGTGTGTGTGGTGTGTGTGTGTGTGTGTGTGTGTGTGTGTGTGTGTGGTGTGTGTGTGTGTGTGTGGAGATAATGTTGCTTTTATCTCGACCTGGATCCAGATCAATGGTGTGCAACCGTGGCAACAGGGGCCTGAGGGGGCAGCGTGACAGAGAATACAGACCATAATATACCTAGAGTCCAGACTGAGAGACGTTTAATTATGGAGAGAAGAGGAGGAAGACGAGGAGGAGGAAGAGGAGACACAGACACGACTCAGCATTATGAGTCCTAAAACCCTGAATATAATTCAAGGGTGTTTTAAAGCAGAAAATGCCCTTTCCATGTTTCAGTCTTGTCTTTATCTTAGTATCATCACACTGCTCCATACATCACTGTGTGTGTGTGTGATGGTTAAATGTGTGTGTGATGTGTAAACGTGTGTGTGTTTCAGGTGGAGGTGGAGGTGTACAGGAGAGACTCGAAGAAGCTTCCGGGCCTCGGAGACCCTGATATCGACTGGGAGGAGAGCGTGTACCTGAACCTCATCCTGCAGAAGGTCACATTGATTATGTTTTCATTTTACGGTAACGATGCCGTACAGTGAACATGACGACATTTATTTAACTGTTTCCTTCATATTTTCCCCCCAGAGATCCATACAATACAAAATAACTAATTAGAATAATAAGTACAATTTAAATATGTCTATAAACGTATAAAAACAGTGGAAGTCATGTCAATAAAATGGTAAATATTGATGGATTTTTTCATGGCGTCAACCAGTGTTTCCCACAGACCAGGGCTGAGAGAGCGTCCACCCCGAGAGCCGTGACTTGAGCCGTCCCTTATAGATACTATCTCTTTACGTTAGTGAGCCGGATCATTTGACTCGGCTCACTAAGAAGCGCCGGCTCTTTCGGCTCCCAAGCGGCTCTTCGTGTTACCGCAGTTTACCACGGAGCCTCAGTTTCGCCGCTGCGAGGCTCCGGCGCTCGCAGTTCACGCGCGTGCTCCACTAGCACCCCCCCGCTCATCGCGTCCAAATCGCGCACGTTCCGTGTTGTCCTGTGGCAGGCACCGCCGATGTCGGGGAAACGATCTTCAAAACTCCGAAAAGAATCCCACAGGACTCCTTTGCCCCTCCAACAGAGGGATGTCCTTTTTCCTTTTGCTCATTTCAAGCGATAAAAACTCTCGATCTTCTCTGGAATTATACATTTTTTTGGACGCCCTCGGCTCGAGTTCAGGGCGTCCGAGCTGAATAAGGGCGTCAAATGGCGGCAAGACGCCCCCCTGGCGGAAACGCTGGCGTCAACGTTGCTTCATCTTCTCAGGAAGTTACAAATTATAATCATTATTGGATTTTTCATGTGACTAAGTAATCTTGGGTTCTTTTTCTACAGAATAAAGCGCCTATGGTGTCCAAAATACTTTAAAATATAACTTTTTTTAAGTTACAAAAATCATTTAACTTCAGTTTTTTTATATAAATGTCAGACACTAAAAGCAGAAACAAGATAGAAAGTGTACAAAACAGGGCAGAAAAGTTAGAAAATGACTGTATTTTAGAAGAAGATGGTGTATATTTAGTGATATTTGTACACTGATTTTATGATAATGTGTTACAGTTGGATTACGTGGTGACGTGTGCGGTCTGCACGCGCTCAGACGCCGGAGACATCCACATCCACAAGAAGAAATGTCAGGTATGAACTCTACAATGATTACCTTTATTCATTAATTAATACAAAGTAATGATATATATTTATGTTTCTCCACAGGAGGTGTTTGCGTCTCCCAGTAAACACGCCATGGACAGCAAAGGAGAGGAGTCCAAGATGAGCTACCCCAACATCTTCTTCATGATCGACAACTTCGAGGAGGTGACGACTAGTTATATTAAATTCTGTTCAGCTGTTTGTCAGTATTTTAATATATTTCCCAGAGACCAGTCTGAAAAAGAAATACAATTCTGAGAAAAAGTGAAAATCTCGGAAGAATTCAAATCAAGAGAAAAAGTGAAATTTTGAAAAAAAGTGAAATTTGAATTATTTTTTTGTTTCTAACTAATTTCAAATTTTGAAGAAAAAAATCCAATTCTATGAAAAAATGAAATTTAGAAAATCTGAAAAAATGATTGGAGGAAAAGAAAAGACAATTTGAAAAAAAGAAAATTGTTGAACATAAAAAGAAAAATGATGAAAAAATAAATAACATTTGGGAAAAAAGTGAAATTAAAGGTGGGGTCGGTCACTTTGGAGAAACCAGCTCGAGTGGCTAGAATTAGAAAATACACAGCCGGTAGAAATCTGCCATTTCCTCACAGAGCCCCTCCTCCAACACACACGGACGCGCACATGACCAATGAGGGCACGAGATCAGTTTGTGCACAGATGGAAGGCTGACAGGCAGGTAGGCCATCCAGTTACTTTAGCCGGGCCGGCTCAGATGATTGGTCGTGCTTTTCACAGCACTACGGCTTCCACAGATGATGTTGTTTTATGGATTTTTTGTCAAAGCACTGAAGATATTCATTGCTATCGGGATGTTAAGAGCATTCCATGGAATATAACAACAAGTGGATCTCGAGCCGGTTTCTCAAACTTACCTACCCCACCTGAATTTAAGAAGAAAAGTAAAGTTTTTTCTTAAAAATACTGTGTGTGTGTGTGTGTGTGTGTGTGTGTGTGTGTGTGTGTGTGTGTGTGTGTGTGTGTGTGTGTGTGTGTGTGGTGTGTGTGTGTGTGTGGGTGTGGTGTGTGTGTGTGTGTGGTGTGTGTGTGTGTGTGTGTGTGTGTTGTGTGTGTGTGTGTGTGTGTGTGTGTGCAGGTGTTCAGCGACATGACGGTGGGCGAGGGGGAGATGGTGTGTGTGGAGCTGGTTGCGAGCGATAAGAGCAACACCTTCCAGGGAGTCATCTTCCAGGGCTCCATCCGATACGAGGCGCTGAAGAAGGTCTACGACAACCGGGTGAGCTAACAGGCTAACGTGCTAACAGGCTAACGTGCTAACAGGCTAACGTGCCATCAGGCTAACGTGCTAACAGGCTTACGTGCTAACAGGCTAACAGGCTAAGGAGCTAACAGTTTTGCTTTCATTTTGAACACAAAGATATGGGTTAGGGTTATAATAAAACTGAATCAAATCTATTTTATATTTATATTACCTGTGTGTGTAAATAAACCCGCCCCCCCTGTGTGTCTGCAGGTGAGCTAACGTGCTAACAGGCTTACGTGCTAACATGCTAACAGTTTTGCTTTTTGGAGGGAAAATGTTTGCTTTTCTGCTGAACAATAAACTAATGAGATGAAATAAAAATAATATAACATCTGTTTTAATATTTATATTACCTGTGTGTGTAAATAAGCAGATGAGCTAACGTGCTAACAGGCTAACGTGCTGTTTACCTGTGTGTGTCTGCAGGTGAGCGTGGCGGCGAAGATGGCTCAGCGCATGTCGTTCGGTTTCTATAAATACAACAACATGGAGTTTGTGAGGATGAAGGGTCCGCAGGGCAAAGGTCACGCAGAGATGGCCGTCAGCCGAGTCCCAACCGGGGACACGTCGCCCTGCGGCACCGAGGAGGACCAGGTGTCCCCGCTGCACGAGAGGGTGAGGGAAACAAACACACCTAATGTACACTTATTAACGCAGGGTGAGAGAAACAAACACACCTCACTTATTAACGCTGCATGAGAGGGTGAGGGAAACAAACGCTCCTCATGCAGTGTGTTGGATAAAGGTTAGGGTTACCTGTTATTACTTAGGGTGCGTCTCACTTCGGTTATTTTTCATTTCCTCGCTCCTCGGCCTCGGTATCACCTAAGTTGATTTGTCTGCGCCATCTTGAGTACCGTCCCAGTGGCCTTATTTTTGCTGGAGGATCGAGGAACTACCAGACCATCCTCCGGTGAAATCCTCAGACACTCGCCCCGCCCCCTTACTGTGTATCGCTCACTGATTGGACGATGCAGCGCATGCACTGATCTGGCTGCTGTCAGACGATCAGCTGTGCGGCGTCATCACAAACGGACGTCGCTTCACGTGACGCTCCGGAGGAAACGACGCCCCATTGCTCTTAAAACTCATTTCCCTGCTTCTCGTGGTTTCCTTGCGTCTCTCCGTGCTTCCCTGGTGGGAGGGACTAAACGCAGGGAAACAGCGCAAGTGAGGGACGCAAGGAATCCATTTAACCGAAGTGAGATGCAGCTTTAGTATCATTTAATTTTCAGACACTTTTCTGACACTTATTTTTACCCATTTTTATTCCCACTTTTTCTGGACATTTTAAGCTTTTTGTTGATCATTTTCACACTTTTCTTTAAGGATATTGTGGTCATTTTTCCCATGTTTTTATGACATTTTTCCACATTTTCAGATTTTTCGGGACCCGTTTCCTCTTTGTGTTCCTCTTGGGAAAAAAAGGTTTCACACTTTGTTTTGACTTTTTGGGACTTTTTTTGTACAAATATGCCGGACATCGTTTACTACGGAGCCCCCTAGGGGACATGGGAAGAAAAGAAAAATGTATTTTAAAAAGAAAAAGTTTTGCGAGATCTTGCAAAACTTTTAATTTAGCTCAATGTCCTTCCTGGTCAGTTCGGCAACACAGAAACCACAACGATGAGCGGTTCATCGATTTGACTTGAGCTTGGCGTTAAATATAAAGATATAACATCAGTGCTTGGCAATAGGCACGGGTTTCACATAAGTGAAAGACACCTCAAGAGAACACTCAGAGCGAGGGACATGCACGTCGCAAAGCATACTCTGAACTGAGTTATTGACAGATTCGAATTTCGCGGATCAATAACTCATGAACATAACGTTGTAAAAATACAAACATGACTTTACAATCATAGCAAGGTAGACAACGAGCTCCAGAGTCGTTTTTATCAGAGCAGTTCGATACGCGCCGTCATCCGAGCTAAACTTCAAGAATTGGTCACAATCTGCAGCTGGAGGGGAGGAGTGCTCAGGGACCGTCTACAAACTGCAACGGGGTTTTGCGAGATCTCGCAAAACATTTCTTTTTTTCTTCTCCATGTCCCTAGGGGGCTCCGTAGTTTACACTTTTTCTACACAATAAAAAAAAATCCTTTAAAAATTATACATTTGAACACCGACGAGGACCAGGTGCACGAGAGGGTGAGGGAAACAAACACACACTTCTTAACGCTGCATGGTGTGTTGGATACAGGTTGAATTTACCTGCTGTTACTCAGTATCATTTCATTTTCTGACACTTATCTTTATTTGTTTTTAGGATATTATTCACACTTTTTCTGGACATTTTTCCACATTTTTTAAAAGATTTTCAGAGTTTTTGGTTTAGGATATTGTGGTCATTTCTTCTGCGTTTTTAGACGTCTTTTCTAATTTATTCTAATGTTTCCTCTTGGAAATCTTTACACACTTTGTTTTTTTTTACAAATATGCTCGACATTGTTTACACTTTTTCTACACAATTAAAACATGTCTACAATGTTGGATGTCTTTCACTCTTTTTATAAAATTGACACATTTGTTCTGGAAAACTTTCACTTCTACACATATTTTTAGACATTTCTGATCACAAAGTTCAAATTTTCTTGACATTTTGAAGGGAAATTTGCACAAATTGTGATGCCAAAATCTCCAATTACTGCAGAGCATTGTTAAATAGGTCATTTCCAAAATGCAAAACATGTTTTTATCTCAACAATCATTCTGCTTGAAGCCGTATTTGTTGTCGTTTCTATTGAACATAAAAACACATTACATCAGCTGATTTTAAATCACCTCAAAAAACCTCCTGTCAGCAGATTTAGGAGATTTGGTTTCACTTCCTGTTTGTCTGCGTCCGTCTGGAAACAGAAGAATAAACTCAACGTTTCATTTGAGCTCAGAGCGAAAACTGAAATGAGGTCGAGATGAATAATAAACGCTGAGAGACTTCTTTACAGACTGACTCTCAGGAAACACATCATTTACTCTCAGACGATAGAAACTGAGCAGCAGCTGAGGACAGATTTTAGGAGACGGGTAAAGTAAAAGGAACAAGTCAGTATTCTCAGTTTGAGTTGGAGGAAGTACTCGAGCACTTACTGAAGTATAAGTATGTCAGTGTTATCACAAAATGTAGTTTAAGTAGGAGAAGTAAAAAGAAAAAAAAATAGAAACACACTACTTTTATTTTGAAGGATTCCTTAGAAAAAGGTCTGATTTCTGCTTTTATTTTGAAGGGTTAATTTTGTAGGAGCCATTAGAAAGAATTAATTCCTACTTTTATTTTGAAGGATTAATTAGAAAGAGGCTGATTTCTGCTTTTATTTTGTAGGAGCCATTAGAAAGAATGAATTCCTACTTTTATTTTGAAGAAATGTGAAACTAAATATTATTATATAGGCTAAGGGGCGGGACATCTCTGAGCTGGTGACCAATCACAACAGAGCCGCCAGCTAACCATCACAACAGAGCCGGCCAGCTAACCAATCACAACAGAGCCGGGCAGCTAACCAATCACAACAGAGCCGGCCAGCTAACCAATCACAACAGAGCCGGGCATTTGTTAGAATAATTCTGATAACCTTTGACTGTTGCTAGGCAGAATAGTGAAAGTAGAAGTACTTATTAACTGTATTTTAAGTAGTGTGTGTGTGTGTGTGTGTGTGTTGTGGTCAGGTGACGTCGTTCAGCACCCCCCCCACCCCCGAGAGGACACGCCCCTCTTTCTTCTCCCCCTCTCTGAGGAGGAAGATCCCGAGGAGTCGCTGCGCGGAGATGAAGAAGAGTCACTCGGCCAATGACAGCGAAGAGTTCTTCAGGGAGGAGGAGGATGAGGGTACACACACACACACACACACACCACACACCACACACACACACACACACACACACCACACACACACACACACACACTACTTTATTTTGAAAGATTCCTCAGAAGATGCTGATTTCTGCTTTTATTTTGTAGGATTCATAACAAAAAGCTGAATTTTGTGATTTTATTTTGTAGGATTCCTTATTAAAAGGCTGATTTCTACTTTTATTTTGAAGGAGTCATGACAAAAGTATTCATTACTAAAAGCCTCACAAACAGGAAGTAGTAACTATTGTCAGGATTTTTTTCCAGCTTTAATTAGTAAAGATGTTTGTTAGTAATATAAACATGAATAATTATATATATATATATGTATTTCAGAGCTGCACGCCACCTCTAACCTGCGCTCCCGCTCTCTCTCCGGTACCGGCCGCTCATTGGTCGGATCCTGGCTCAAACTGAACCGAACCGATGACTACTTCCTGTTGTTCTCCCACCTGACCTACGTTACCCTGCCACTGCACCGCATCACAGCAGGTACACCACACACACACACCACACACACACACACACACACACCACACACACACACACACACACACACACACACACACACACACACACACACACACCACACACACACACACCACACACACACACACACACACACACACACACACATACACTGCATCACTGCAGGTACACACACCGCATCACAGCAGGTACACACACACACTCACTCACATCACAGCAGGTACACACACACACACACACACACACTCACTCAATCACTCACTCACTCACTCACTCACTCCTCACTCACAGCAGGTACACACACACACACACACACACGCACACTCACACAAACACCGCATCACAGCAGGTACACACTCACTCACACAAACACCGCATCACAGCAGGTACACACTCACTCACTCACTCACTCACATCACAGCAGATTCACTCACTCACTCACTCACTCACTCACTCACAAACACCGCATCACAGCAGGTACACACTCACTCACACAAACACCGCATCACAGCAGGTACACACTCACTCACTCACTCACTCACTCACATCACAGCAGATTCACTCACTCACTCACTCACTCACTCACTCACTCACTCACTCACTCACTCACTCACTCACTCACTCACTCACTCACTCACTCACTCACTCACTCACACACACAACACACACACACACACACACACACACACACACACACACACACACACACACCAACACACACACACCACACACACCACACCCTTTGTAGGAGTGGTTATAAATGTCTACCTGTTATATTTGATCCCCTCAGATATCCTGGAGGTTCGTCAGAAGCCGATCCTGATGACATAGCAGCTCCTCAGAGCCTCGTCTCCACCAAGTGCCTCCTGCAGCAGAGAACTACAACTCCCAGAGAACTACAGCTTCCAGAGAACTACAACTCCCAGAGAAACAACAACTTCCAAAGGACTACAGTTCCCAAAAACTACAACCAACACCAGTAGAACTACAACTACCAGAGGACTGCAACCCCACAGAAATTAAGAATCCCAGAGAACTACAACTTCCAAAGGACTACAGTTCCCAAAAACTACAACCAACACCAATAGAACTACAACTACCAGAGGACTGCAACCCCCCAACAATTAAGAATCCCAGAGAACTACAACTCCCAAACCCTGCTTTCCTGAGAGAACTACAACTCCCAGAGGAACTACAACTTCCAAAGGATTACAGCTCCTAGAGAACTACAGTTCCGAGAAACTACAACCACACCAATAGAACTACAACTCCCAGAGGACTGCAACCCTCATTAATTAAGATCCCAGAGAACTACAACCAATTCCCAGAGGACTACAACACCCAGAGGACTGCAACCAACTTCCAGGAACTACAAATCCTTAAAAAAAACAGAACAACAACAACTACCAGAGCCCTGCTTCACCCGGAGGACTACAACTCACAAAAGAACTACAATAACCAAACACCCCTGCTTCACCAGGAGAACTACCAGCCATTCAGGAAGTGCCTCTTCTTCTTCTTCTACTTCTTTATCTCCTGCTGCGTCACATGACCTCAGGAAGCGGAGGGATTGGCTGAACTCTGGACAGGAAGTGGAGATCGTGTGTTTCTGTAAATAATAACCGCTGCTTTTCTCACGCAGACGCCTCCACTCCAGATCCTTCTTTGTTTTTATATAAATCTGCAACGACGGGACGTAGAGGGAGTTTCTGTGGAAGGATTCATATTTATTATTATTATTATTTACACACTTAACGCTCAACTAACACGTATATGCTCAGAGACTAACGAAGGAAATCTGTCTATAAAACAGAATATTTAGATTTAAATGTCATTATTTAGGTAGAAAAAAGTGCTGAAATACCAACGAAGAAGCACAACCAGCAAATATTATGTCAAATGTATTATAAGGATGAAATCATTAAATACAAAAAAAGGGGAATTTTACTTTGAAAATGATTTTATTCTGAAAAGACACAGAAAAAAGGACTTTACTCAAAAAATATTAAGAGTTTTTGAATATCAAATATTTTCTTTGCAACTCAACTAACGGATCAATTCTATAAAATATATATAACAAATAAATTAAAGGTGAAGTTTAATCCTTTGTCAAAAATGTAGTCTCTGTTTCGCTCCGCTAACTACTCAACTCAACATTTCGGAGTTAAATTTCCATTCCATTTTATTTCAGAAATTCTTCGTTTTCCCCCCAAATATGACCTCTTACGGCCCGTCCACACGGCAGCGTGCGTCGCTTCAACGGAGACGTTTCCCATTCACTTTGAATGGGGTGACGTCACGCTTTGCCGAGCTGCATTGTGGTTCCGTCCCGTTGCTTTGCCTCCTCCGTTGCTCGCTGCGAAAGTTGAGAAAAGTTAAACTTTTCAAGCGTCAACGGAAGCGCCAGCCAATCAAATCATATGCCAGTACAAGCTCTAGCCAATCAAACCGCGTGCTTGTGTGTCCGGGGCAGGAGATTAATGTGATTGGTTGTTGGTCGCGCTCCAGACACGCCCACCGGCAAGCTTCAACGCACGCTGCCGTGAGGACGTACCGTTATCCTGACACTGTATTCTTTTGTATTAACCTTTAATCTCTGTAATTAAAAAACATTACTATTTTTTTTCCACTACGACATGAAAGTAGAGAAACTCAGCGTTACATTTTTACTTTGTCTGAAACTCAGATTAAAGGAACTGGAGGAGACTTGAAGAAAGAAAAAAGAAATAGTGAAATTATTTTAAAAAGGGAATAAAATCTTCCGGATGTTTTTTTGTCGATAAAGTTTCCTCCCTCTGTGAAGCCTTAAATCTGAGCGTGAGAAACTTTGACTTCCAAAAATATGAAACAGGACGATATGTGAGACACACACACACACACACACCACACACACACACACACACACACACACACACACACACACACACACACACACAGTAACACACACACACACACACACACACAGAGAGACACACAGAGAGACACACACACACAGAGAGACACACACAGAGAGACACACACACACACACACACACACACAGAGACACACACAGAGACACACACAGAGACACACACACAGAGACACCACACAGAGACACACAGAGAGACACAACACACAGAGAGACACACACCACTGAGAGACACACACACACTGAGAGACACACACACACAGAGACCACACACACACCCACACACACACACACACACACACAACACACACCCCTGTGTTATTAATGTAGTTTCTGAATGTATATCACGCTGAAGAACAGCTTTAAATAAAGACACATTTGATATGAGACCGTTCACCGTACGCTTTTAGAGACTTTCTAAACGTTTGTTAATCTTTATGATTATTTTACGCTCGTGGTGCTTTTGAACTCACACTGTGCATGTTCATCCATTCTGTTGCTTAGTTCAATGACTGTGTACATTTAATGTTTATTTATTGAAATACACATTATCAGAAAACTCACAACGCTTCTGGGTTTTCTTTCTCGTAAAGAAATGTGCTGATTCAGGACATTTCTCAAAATAAAGAATGTGTTTTTTTTATTTACAAGAAGTTGTGGTTTCAAAAACGATCTTAGGATATTTAAGTGTAAGGTGCCTTGGTCCAACCCTTATGGTGAACTCATTTGTTTTAATGTAATTACTTACTTATCTTTAAGACCTAATTATAAGGCTCTTTTTTTATTAAGAGATTTGTCAAGGTATTGTTTTATAAATAATTAAATTCAATGTTGAGGTTTTATTATAAATATGTTTCTTAATTTATCCCGTGGGGAAAAGAGTTAAGTTGTAGTCTTCCAAGAGTAGCAGTCCTCTGGGAGTTGTAGTTCAATTGCGAGTTTTTTAAATCAATGTTGGCCAGCGGGTGTTTCTCAATGTCGAGGAAGGATGCTCAGAGCCACTATTTCAAGGATGCTACGTCATCGAGTCCCGCCGAAGGACTGTTCCAATGTCCAGCATACTTGGAATTCTACCGAGGCCGGCGTCCTTCGTTGCGGGAAATTTCGGAGGCTGCACATGTGTATCCTCCGCGGTCTTAAAATCCCCACAATGCTTTGCGCACGGACCAATTTCCAAATCTTTGGCGGAAATTGCGCTCCATTTTAAGCGGGCCTCTCATGTGACGCACACCTGTTAGCCTGTTCCAGCATTCTTCGTTTTCCTAGGCTAGGAAGGATTCTTGCCTTGCTTCTGAAGGACCTGACTCGGAAGACATGTCCTACCAAGGAAGCGTCCTCGACATTGAGAAACACCCTGAATCAGCTCACACAGATACAAAAACAGACCTTTATTGGTTCAAATTTACCCAAATGTTCACAATCTGTTTCTAAACACCAGAAGTGAGTTTAGAAGCTCAGCAACAAAACCAGGGTTAGGGTTAAAGGTCACCTATTCTAATCCACTTCCTCATGTCTCTTCTACATCAACATGTGTCCCCTCTGTGTAAAAGACTCTCTCTTTACACAGAGGGGACACATGTCCTTCTACATCAACATGTGTCCCCTCGTGTAAAGAGACTCTCTCTTTACACAGAGGGGACACATGTCTCTTCTACATCAGCATGTGTCCCCTGTGTAAAGAGACTCTCTCTTTACACAGAGGGGACACATGTCTCTTCTACATCAACATGTGTCCCCTGTGTAAAGAGACTCTCTCTTACACAGAGGGGACACATGTCTCTTCTACATCAACATGTGTCCCCTCTGTGTAAAGAGACTCTCTCTTTACACAGAGGGGACACATGTCTCTTCTACATCAACATGTGTCCCCTGTGTAAAGAGACTCTCTCTTTACACAGAGGGGACACATGTCTCTTCTACATCAGCATGTGTCCCCTGTGTAAAGAGACTCTCTCTTTACACAGAGGGGACACATGCTGACGTAGAAGATGAAAAGTGGCCCAGAGCTACTTGCATCACATCGTTTACATGTATTCACTTAGCACTCATCAGTTGAATTAAGCTACTTTTGTACACGTGTGAAATTTCAATACCCAAACGAAAAAAAAAAAAAATGTTCACTTCTATTATTATCAGAGTGAATCATCATCTTAATCACCACCGTACAAACATCTCATGGCACCTGTGTAAAATAAGTGCATTCACTCTTTTGTACAG
>JAAKFY010000003.1:25886838-25916838 GCA_011823955.1 Dissostichus mawsoni
TCGTAGTAGTTGTTGTAGTAGTCGTTGTAGAAGTAGTAGTAGTTAGTTGTAGTAGTAGTAGTAGTATAGTAGTTAGTAGTTAGTAGTTATAGTAGTAGTAGTAGTAGTAGTAGTAGTAGTAGTTATATATAGTAGTCGTAGTATAGTAGTAGTAGTAGTAGTAGTTAGTCGTAGTAGTAGTAGTAGTTGTAGGTAGTATAGTTGTGTAGTAGTAGTAGAATATCGCGAATAATCGATTAATATTCGCCAGGGCTGTCCGATTTTCGAATTTGATCATGGTCAGTTTCTGGCATCCCTAGTACAGAGATAATGGTTTATAGTTATTATGTATAATTCACTGATCCAAGGGATTTCCTCGTCTCTAACAGCTTGATTTGAGTCGTTAGAGAGGTCTAACGTTGTGGTTATGTTGTTTAAAGGAGATTTCCTCGTCTCAAAAGCTTGATTTGAGTCGTTAGAGAGGTCTAACGTGTGGTTAATGTTGTTTAAAAAGGAGATTTCCTCGTCTAACAGCTTGATTTGAGTCGTTAGAGAGGTCTAACGTGTGGTTAATGTTGTTTAAAAAGGAGATTTCCTCGTCTAACAGCTTGATTTGAGTCGTTAGAGAGGTGTAACGTGTGGTTAATGTTGTTTAAAAAGATTTCCTCGTCTCTAACAGCTTGATTTGAGTCGTATCAGAGGTCTAACGTGTGGTTAATGTTGTTTAAAGGAGATTTCCTCGTCTCTAACAGCTTGATTTGAGTCGTATCAGAGGTCTAACGTGTGATGTTTCTTGTGTTTCAGGTGCAAGCTGTTCTATAAGAAGGACTCTGAGTTTAAGGAGAAAGGAGTGGGGACTCTTCATCTGAAGAAGAGCGACGACGACAAAGTGCAGCTGCTCATCAGAGCCGACACCAACCTGGGTATAAATATACACATTATATATATATATATATATTTATTTTAAATTAGCACAGATATATATATATCTGTGTGCTAATTTAAAAGAAAGGTTTAAAATTGTATAAACACAAAACGTCTATAGCCTCACATTTCCTGAAGGAGTTAGATATCAGATATACGTAGAGAACCGCAGTGACGCGTCCTAAAACCCGGAAGTAAACTTCTTCCGGTTCCATCGTCAAAAAACAATGCAATTTCTCCATAGGGTTTTGGAAAATAGCTCAAAATAAGGTCTGTGGTTGAACACATTTAAGAGAGGGATCACGTTTTGTTCAGCCAGATAATCTCCACATATCTACGCTACTTTTATAATTTTCTAATCATAAATCTTGTCGCCAGAAGCAAAATGCTAACGTTATGCTATAAGGAACTACAAGCTAAAACGGCAGGGTCGCACGACTCAACGTCACGCCAACTTAAGATCGCCTCAACTGACTTTCGCCCGCTTGCATATTTTAACAAAGCTTTTCATTTTATGATGATGGTCAGATAAAGATATAGATCCTAAAGATACTAAAGATACTACAGATACTTAAGATAGGCATATACTCTCTTTCAAGCAGAACACAGGGGGAAAGAAATTTAGCGGGAGTGTTTACGTAATCGGCGTAATGACGTACAACGGCCTCGACCATTTCTGTAGTCCACTAATGCCACTTGTTAACAACCATCGTTTTTCCGACACGTAAACTCTTCAGAAATCACCAGCGGGGTCACTGCTGATGTATTTAATGTCGTAGAACAAAACGTGATCTATCTCTTCATTTTGTGTCAAACACAGACCTTATTTGGAGCTATTTTCCAAAACCCTCTGGAGAAATTGCATTGCTTTTTGACGAAGGAACCGGAAGTGGTAAAAATGCTAACTTACTTCCGGGTTTTAGGACGCGTCACTGCGGTTCTCTATAGTTGTAGTAGTAGTTATAGTAGTAGTAGTTATAGTAGTAGTAGTTATAGTATAGTAGTAGTAGTAGTATGAGGTGTAGTAGTAGTAGTAGTAGTTATAGTTATAGTAGTAGTAGTAGTAGTAGTAGTAGTAGTAGTTAGTATAGTATAGTAGTAGTAGTAGTAGTAGTAGTTATAGTAGTATAGTAGTAGTAGTAGTATGAGGTGTAGTAGTAGTAGTAGTAGTATGAGTGTAGTAGTAGTAGTAGTAGTAGTAGTATGAGGTGTAGTAGTAGTAGTAGTAGTAGTAGTATGAGGTTAGTAGTAGTAGTAGTAGTATGAGGTGTAGTATGAGGTGTAGTAGTAGTAGTAGTAGTAGTAGTATGAGGTGTAGTAGTAGTAGTAGTAGTATGAGGTGTAGTAGTAGTAGTAGTTAGTAGTAGTAGTATGAGGTAGTAGTAGTAGTAGTAGTAGTAGTAGTATGAGGTGTAGTAGTAGTAGTAGTAGTAGTAGTATGAGGTGTAGTAGTAGTAGTAGTAGTAGTATAGTAGTATATGAGGTGTAGTAGTAGTAGTATGAGGTGTAGTAGTAGTAGTAGTATGAGGTGTAGTAGTAGTAGTAGTATGAGGTGTAGTAGTAGTAGTAGTAGTATGAGGTGTAGTAGTAGTATAGTATGAGGTGTAGTAGTAGTATGAGGTGTAGTAGTTGTAGTAGTAGTAGTAGTAGTAGTAGTATGAGGTGTAGTAGTAGTATGAGTGTAGTAGTTGTAGTAGTAGTAGTAGTAGTAGTATGAGGTGTAGTAGTAGTAGTAGTAGTAGTATGAGGTGTAGTAGTAGTAGTAGTAGTAGTATGAGGTGTAGTAGTAGTAGTAGTAGTATGAGGTGTAGTAGTAGTAGTAGTAGTAGTAGTATGAGGTGTAGTAGTTGTAGTAGTAGTAGTAGTAGTATGAGGTGTAGTAGTTGTAGTAGTATGAGGTGTAGTAGTAGTAGTAGTAGTATGAGGTGTAGTAGTAGTAGTAGTAGTAGTAGTATGAGGTGTAGTAGTAGTATGAGGTGTAGTAGTTGTTGTAGTAGTAGTAGTAGTATAGTAGTATGAGGTGTAGTAGTTGTAGTAGTAGTAGTAGTAGTATGAGGTGTAGTAGTTGTAGTAGTATGAGGTGTAGTAGTAGTAGTAGTTAGTAGTAGTAGTAGTATGAGGTGTAGTAGTTGTAGTAGTAGTATGAGGTGTAGTAGTTGTAGTAGTAGTATGAGGTGTAGTAATAGTAGTAGTAGTGGTAGTAGTAGTGAGGTGTAGTAGTAGTAGTAGTAGTAGTAGTAGTATGAGGTGTAGTAGTAGTAGTAGTAGTATGAGGTGTAGTAGTAGTAGTAGTAGTATGAGGTGTAGTAGTAGTAGTAGTAGTAGTAGTATGAGGTGTAGTAGTTGTAGTAGTAGTAGTAGTAGTATGAGGTGTAGTAGTTGTAGTAGTAGTAGTAGTATGAGTGTAGTAGTAGTAGTAGTAGTAGTAGTATGAGGTAGTAGTAGTAGTAGTATGAGGTGTAGTAGTAGTAGTAGTAGTAGTATGAGGTGTAGTAGTAGTAGTAGTAGTATGAGGTGTAGTAGTAGTATGAGGTGTAGTAGTTGTTGTAGTAGTAGTAGTAGTAGTAGTATGAGGTGTAGTAGTTGTAGTAGTAGTATGAGGTGTAGTAGTAGTAGTAGTAGTATGAGGTGTAGTAGTTGTAGTAGTAGTATGAGGTGTAGTAGTAGTAGTAGTAGTAGTAGTAGTAGTAGTATGAGGTGTAGTAGTTGTAGTAGTAGTATGAGGTGTAGTAGTTGTAGTAGTAGTGGTAGTAGTAGTATGAGGTGTAGTAGTAGTAGTAGTAGTATGAGGTGTAGTAGTAGTAGTAGTAGTAGTATGAGGTGTAGTAGTTGTAGTAGTAGTGGTGGTAGTAGTAGTATGAGGTGTAGTAGTAGTAGTAGTAGTTGTAGTAGTAGTTGTAGTAGTAGTAGTCGTCGTAGTAGTAGTTGTAGTAGTAGTTGTAGTTATAGTAGTAGTTATAGTAGTAGTTATAGTAGTAGTAGTATGAGGTGTAGTAGTAGTAGTAGTAGTTATAGTAGTAGTAGTATGAGGTGTAGTAGTAGTAGTAGTAGTAGTAGTATGAGGTGTAGTTAGTAGTAGTAGTAGTATGAGGTGTAGTAGTAGTAGTAGTAGTTGTAGTTGTAGTAGTAGTAGTAGTATGAGGTGTAGTAGTAGTAGTAGTAGTAGTTGTAGTAGTAGTAGTTGTAGTTATAGTAGTAGTAGTAGTAGTAGTAGTAGTTATAGTAGTAGTAGTATGAGGTGTAGTAGTAGTAGTAGTAGTAGTAGTAATAGTAGTTGTAGTAGTAGTTGTAGTAGTAGTTGTAGTAGTAGTAGTAGTAGTAGTAGTAGTAGTAGTAGTATGAGATATAAATACACCTATCTGTAGTGAAAATGCATAATAATAAGTTCTAAGCATTTGAAAGAACCACAGAGCGTCTTTCACTCTTTAAATCCACAGGAGTCCTGACGTTAAAATGCTAAATACAGCTTTATTTATGAAGCACTTTAAAACCTCCAGACCAAAGTGATGTACAAACAACAAACAAACAAACAAAACAAACAGCTCACACACCATAAAACAAGTACAACTAAAAGCAACAATCTCCAAGATGTCTAACCCCTAAGGAGAGGCTTCTCTTACCTCGTGACGAGCCGTAAACATCGTCTGTTTCAGGACGTTTTGAGACCCGTTCCTCTCAGTGTATTTCCTCCTGCTGCTCTCTCTGTCTCCTCGTTACCACAGGTGAGTTTCATTAACCTGTAAAACATCTGAACCCAGAAGGAGCTTCATTTAAACAGAGGAAACCACAAGCTGAACTGTGATCACACAGCGCCCCCCGCTGGTCGAACACAGGAACTGAACAGTGTTTCTCTGCACCACGTTTTTAATATTTGTACTCGTTGAACCCTGAAGGAGATAGGGTAATAACTTCAGAATGAACTACGTCTGAAAGTAGAAGTCCAGGGCAAATAATTGCAAGTCTCTTCAGTGTGCACGTCACAAAACCAGATGCATTGTGGGACATGTAGTTTATGGGCATGTAACCGTATATTAAGCGTATTATATTCTTTCAGAGCTCTTGCGGGGCCACATAAAAATGTGTTTAAATCCTCAGAAGCTGAACTGTGATCACACAGCGCCCCCAGCTGGTCAAACACAGGAACTGATCTCCTCTGCACCATATTTAGTGTGAATGCTCTTCAACAGCTTTCACACTATTGTTCTTCAAATCTTTGTTCTTCAAGTTTCATTATTATTTCAACCAAACTTTGTCCGCTAACTTCTTCAGCTACAGAAACCATCCCAATATTAAAATGTTCAGCTCCTTCAGACATGACTGCTATGACTTCTTGTTTATCCTGTGTTTTCCTGCCCATGTTTGAATATCTTAGTGATTCTTCTGAATACTCACCTCTCTCTCTCCTCTCTCTCTCTCTCTCTCTCTCTCCTCCTCTCTCTCTCTCTCTCCTCTCTCTCTCTCTCTCTCTCTCTCTCTCTCTCTCTCTCTCTCTCTCTCTCTCTCTCTCTCTCTCTCTCTCTCTCTCTCTCTCTCTCTCTCTCTCTCTCTCTCTCTCTCTCTCTCTCTCTCTCTCTCTCTCTCTCTCTCTCTCTCTCTCTCTCTCTCTCTCAGGTCACATCCTGCTGAACATCATCAGTGTTTTCCTGCACATGTTTTGAATTTCTGAATACTCACCTCTCTCTCTCCCTCCCTCTCTCTCTCAGGTCACATCCTGCTGAACATCCTGCTCCAGGCGTCTCTCCCTGTCTCTCGTCTGGGGAAGAAACGTGATGGTGGTCTGCGTGCCGAACCCCCCATCGACGAGAAGAACCCCAGCAGCCCGGTTCCTCTGCTGATCAGATTGAAGACCTCAGAGGACGCTGACCAGCTGCACAAACTGCTGGAGGAGAAGAAGGCCTGAGACACACACACACACACACACACACACACACACACACACACTGAGAGAGAGAGACACACACACACACACACACACACTGAGAGACACACAGAGACACACTGAGAGAGACACACAGACAAACACACACACTGAGTCCACACAGACACACAGAGAGAGAAACACACAGACACAAAGGGAAACACACACACAAAGACACTGAGACACATAGAAACAGACGCACACACAGTCGCCCCCCCCCTCTCAATTAATTGGTCGTCATACTGTGAAATCTGTTTTCAATCAAACCGTTCAGACATTCCTCGACGCTGCTGCTCTGAATCCTCGATCACACCGGACGGAGAGGAAATTAGAACGACACTTTTATAAGAAAACACTTCAAGGCATAACCACTGATGTTGCTGTATTTTCGTGGACGTCTGAGATATGTTTAGTGACTTTTTATCGAGCCGTTTTCAATGTCGGTAGATTAAAAAGTACTAGAAAATGTTATCTTGTGGTTTTTCTGTTGAATTTCACACATTTCAACAACTCAGATTTTCTAAAGTCTTCAAGTTAATGTGTGACATTTTAAAAGGGAATAACATCGCCTGCAACTCTCACGTTTACTCCAAACATTCTTATGGAACTTCTGTCGTAAAATGTCTCTTAAACTGTTGATGAGTTTTTCCAGTTTTCTGTGATTTTAATTGCAATAAACATCAAAATGAAGAAAATCTTGGAATTCAAAGGGATTAAATAGAAAGAAGACAGAACTCACAAATGTACTCTTAAAAATGTCAAATTGAATAGAAAACATTTGTATAAAAATGCAGAAATTCAAGAAAATCTGTTAAATTAAACTTAGCGTCCGGTGTGATCGCCCCGTCACGGGTGATCGCTTATTTTGAAATCCAGACGAGTTATGATCCTCACGCTGCGTTTCCTTTATGGAGGTGGGGGTGGGGGTGGGGGGGGGCATCCTGATAACAGAGTTCAGTCGATTTGGTTTTACAAATTCAATATTTGCATTAAACAGTTTTTATTTTTTATTTGAATGAATGAGTGTTTTGTTTTTTTGCTCTGGGATTATTTATTGTCACGTCGTGCGGAAGCTTCTGGAAACGTGATTTTATTTCCTGTCTCAAAGTGTCCTTCGTCGGTCTGAGAACATTTGTAAAGACGTGAGTGGGAAATAAAAAGGAAACTAACCCAAAGGCTTCTTTATTTTATCTGGTTTTATTCTTTATTTCTGCTTCATATTAAAGATTTAAAGGTTTCCTATCATCCTCCTCTTCATCAATATATCACAGGTCTCAGATATATCCAGAGCCTGTCTCTGATTGGCTGAAACACCAAACATCATTGCAGCATCCCATAATCCCCTCTGTTTCAGCCCTGTTTCCAAAGTGCTGATTCTCAGGGTGTTTCTCAATGTCAAGGAAGGATGCTCCAGAGCCAATATTTCAAGGATGCTACGTCATCGAGTCCCGCCGAAGGACTGTTCCAATGTCCAGGATGGCTGGAATCCTACCGAGGCCGGCTTACTTCGTTGCGGGAAATTTCGAAGCTGCACATGTGTAGACTCCGCGGTATTAAAATCCCCACAATGCTTTGCGCACGGACCAATTTCCAAATCTTTGGCGGAAATCGCGCTCCATTTAAGGCGGGGCCTCGCATATGACGCACACCTGTTAGCCTGTTCCACCATTCTTCGTTTTCCGAGGCTAGGAAGGATTCTTGCCTCGCTTCTGAAGGACCTGACTCGGAGGTACATGTCCTACCAAGGAAGCGTCCTCGACATTGAGAAACACCCTGTGTCTGTTACTTTAGATGAAAATAAGGAGCCGCTCCCCACGCCCTCTGAGAGAGATTTGGTTAAAAGGAACTCAATAGAGAGGCGAAGTCCCGCCCATCTACTTCCGACCCATGGGACCTTATTTCGGAAAAATGATGTATTGAAGTCAATGGGAGAAAAAGATTATCTTTCGATCCCGTTTGAATTGTGCCACGAATTACACATATGTTTGTCAATCTTAAAAAATCATTCCATGTCAAAAAAGTCAGTTTGTCGTAAAACTGAAATATAAGACTATGAAAAATACGCAACTAGAAAGACTACAAATCCCAGAGTCCCGGTCCCGCATGCTGGCTCTTACGGAACCGACTAACTCCCCTTGTGTGTATGTACAGCTCTCAACATGCCCAGACTTGGATGATTTTCACCTCTTTTAATACTTTCCGCCTCATTCTGAAAGAAAGAAGTGAAATGTGCCAACGTGACGGCCGTCTTGGTGTGTGGTGCGAGACGGGAGATGTATTTCATTGAGCGGTTTCACACACAAAAAATGTGTTAAGACACTTTTTTCTTTTTTCTTTTACTTGCAAAATGATCGTTTAAATTGACAAACATCATGTGTGTAATTCGTGGCACAATTCAAACGGGATCCAAAGATAATCTTTCTCTCGCCATTGACTTCAATACATACTTTTTTCTGAAATAAGGTCCCATGGAGCTCCCCCGGAAAGGGAGGGACTTCGCTTCTCTATGGGCTCTAGGAGGACATTCAGGTGATAAGGAGGGGGGGGGGTTACCTTGGTTGCTGATTGGCTAATGTTTACACAAGACAAAACATCGTGATGACATCATAAAGTGGCCAAAATCTGATCAGCTCATTTTCAGACAGGTTTTTATAGAAATGGATCAGGAGAAAAAGAGAGAGAATCTTGTTCCTGAAACTTTCAGAGTCTCTTTACACAGAGGGACACATGTTGATGTAGAAGAGACATGAAGAAGAGGGGACACATGTTGATGTAGAAGAGACATGAAGAAGAGGGGACACATGTTGATGTAGAAGAGACATGAAGAAGAGGGACACATGTTGATGTAGAAGAGACATGAAGAAGAGGGACACATGTTGATGGAGAAGAGACATGAAGAAGAGGGGACACATGTTGATGTAGAAGAGACAAGAAGAGGGGATACATGTTGATGTAGAAGAGACATGAAGAAGAGGGGACACATGTTGATGTAGAAGAGACATGAAGAAGAGGGGACACATGTTGATGTAGAAGAGACATGAAGAAGAGGGGACACATGTTGATGTAGAAGAGACATGAAGAAGAGGGGACACATGTTGATGTAGAAGAGACATGAAGAAGAGGGGACACATGTTGATGTAGAAGAGACATGAAGAAGAGGGGACACATGTTGATGTAGAAGAGACATGAAGAAGAGGGGACACATGTTGATGGAGAAGAGACATGAAGAAGGGGGACACATGTTGATGGAGAAGAGACATGAAGAAGAGGGGACACATGTTGATGTAGAAGAGACATGAAGAAGAGGGGACACATGTTGATGTAGAAGAGACATGAAGAAGAGGGGACACATGTTGATGTAGAAGAGACATGAAGAAGAGGGACACATGTTGATGGAGAAGAGACATGAAGAAGAGGGGACACATGTTGATGTAGAAGAGACAAGAAGAGGGGATACATGTTGATGTAGAAGAGACATGAAGAAGAGGGGACACATGTTGATGTAGAAGAGACATGAAGAAGAGGGGACACATGTTGATGGAGAAGAGACATGAAGAAGAGGGGACACATGTTGATGTAGAAGAGACATGAAGAAGAGGGGACACATGTTGATGTAGAAGAGACATGTGTCCCCTCTGTGTGAAGAGAGAGTCTCTTTCCACCAGGGGTCTCCAACACGTCGGGCAGCTTTTCAGTAGCTCGCCACTCGCGGTTCACAGACTGTAGAAAAAAATCTGACTACAATAAATGCACTTGAATCAGTCCGTGTCGCTGCGGCTCAGAGACACATGGATTTATGTTTTAAAAAATACTCGCGTTAGCACCATGTCAGGTTTCTGGTGGATTTAATCAAGTCTTGGATTGCAGAGTATGAACGTCCTCTTGCTATTTTCAGACGATATATACGTGTGTAAAGATTGTGAAGGCAGGAGGAAAGCTTCCGCGATCACCGTCTCCTCCGTTCCTCCAAACCCCGCCCCCTCCTGAAAATAATGAGTGACAGGCTGATAGTAACCTGATAGAAACGTTATTATTCACTTAATCACTGATTGAGATATGATGAAGCTAACTTAATCTCATGCATTCATGGGATTTATGTAACAGTAAAACAGAGAATGTAAGTGTGCACCCACATGCACTATTCTAGTTTGTATATGCTGTTGTAAATACTCCTGTTGTCTGCTGTGTTCAGACTCAAGTCATGTGTGTGATGCCACATTCAGGACCTTCAGTGTCTCTTTTTAAACAGAAGGGCAGGCCGTTGCTAGAAGCTGCAGCTAGACTGCAGAAGTATTAGTTTTTTGTTTTTGAGGATGGAACCATTCACACACAGATATAGGGAGGCTGGACCTATACAATGGATTTATTATGGTTTATAATTTCATGTCAAGACGAAGAAAAAGAAGAAGATGGCTGAACTGTTCAGTGTCGATCCTGTGGAGATGGAGGTTATAAATCTCCAAAATCATGTTCAGCTTAAGTCTCAGCAAAACTCACAACATTTGTGGAGCCTTGTAGACCCAGAAAACTCTCAGAACATCCTGGAGCCTTGTAGACCCAGAAAACTCTCAGAACATCCTGGAGCCTTGTAGACCCAGACAACTCTCAGAACATCACCAAGCAGCACTGAACATGTCTGCTTTATTTGGCTCTACTTTGTGAAGCAGCTTTTTTCTGACATGAATGAAATCTAAATACAGAACAAGACCGACTGATGAACATTTACATGACTATTATGGCGCATTTCCACCATGGCGCGGAGCGCGGTTTAAGCGTGCCGTGTCGTGCCGGGCCCGTTTTTGGTTGCGTTTCCACTAGGCCTAGTTCCGGCCCGGGGCTACTTTTTCACCTTTTTTCTGGCCGACAAAATCGTGGTTCTATCGGGGCCAACAACCGGGCTGAATATGCTAAACTAGTGAGAGAATCGCTGGCAAGGGGGCTACAACTACAACAAGATGAACATATTTGACCGTGATTTAATTGTAATACACGTTTCAAAATGATGCCGAAGTAACAACATACTGATACCGGTTAGTAAAAACCATGAATTAATGCTTTGACAAGTCTGCAGACAGACGGCAGGAGAAGAACCTTTTAAAATGCGTGTTGTCTGAATGGAGATCGGCTAAGCTAACGCAGTATATGCTCCGACCGTCCACACTCACAACAACGGCCTACAGACAGAAATAAAGCAGCGACTGTATTCGCCATGACACAGACAGGCTGTGGTTTGTACTTGTTTAACTTGTGTCTAGTTTCTGAACAGATATGAGGAGCTGTGAGCTTGAGTGCTAACAGCTAACAGCTGATGTTGTTTTTCTGAAGATGACGTCACGGCTCCGCCTACACTGCGTTACTATAGATACTACCCCTGTTCCTAAACTGTAATGGAAGCACAGCATTAAAGTGAGCCGGGCCTAACAAGGCCCAACAAGGCCTAACAAAACCGTACTAAGTCGAGTGAGGCCTGCGGTGGAAATGAGCCAATAGAGTGAGCCTAAGTGGTCCAGCAGACCCCTCTATGGTGGACTCCATGCAGCGCCAGTCATCTCACTGACTGTACAAAAGAGTGAATGCACTTATTTTACACATGTGCCATGAGATGTTTGTACGGTGGTGATTAAGATGATGTATTCACTCTGATAATAAGAAGTGAACATTTTTTTCGTTTTCGTTTGGGTATTGAAATTTCACACGTGTACAAAAGTAGCTTAATTCAACTGATGAGTGCTACATGTGAATACATGTAAACGATGTGATGCAAGTAGCTCTGGGCCACTTTTCATCTTCTACATCAGCATGTGTCCCCTCTGTGTAAAGAGAGAGTCTCTTTACACAGAGGGGACACATGCTGATGTAGAAGAGACATGTGTCCCCTCTGTGTAAAGAGAGAGTCTCTTTACACAGAGGGGACACATTTTGATGTAGAAGAGACATGTGTCCCTGTGTGTAAAGAGAGAGTCTCTTTACACAGAGGGGACACATGTTGATGTAGAAGAGACATGTGTCCCCTGTGTGTAAAGAGAGAGTCTCTTACACAGGGACACATGTTGATGTAGAAGAGACATGTGTCCCCTCTGTGTAAAGAGAGAGTCTCTTTACACAGAGGGGACACATTTTGATGTAGAAGAGACATGTGTCCCCTCTGTGTAAAGAGAGAGTCTCTTTACAGAGGGGACACATGCTGATGTAGAAGAGACATGTGCCCTCTGTGTAAAGAGAGTCTCTTTACACAGGGGACACATGTTGATGTAGAAGAGACATGTGTCCCCTCTGTGTAAAGAGAGAGTCTCTTTACACAGGGGACACATGTTGATGTAGAAGAGACATGTGTCCCCTCTGTGTAAAGAGAGAGTCTCTTTACACAGGGGACACATGTTGATGTAGAAGAGACATGTGTCCCCTGTGTGTAAAGAGAGAGTCTCTTTACACAGAGGGGACACATGTTGATGTAGAAGAGACATGAGGAAGTGGATCAGAATAGGTGACCTTTAACCCTAACCCTGGTTTGTTGCTGAGCTTCTAAACTCACTTCTGGTATTTAGAAACAGATTGTGAACATTTGGGTAAATTTGAACCAATAAGGTCTGTTTTTGTATCTGTGTGAGCTGATTCAGGGTGTTTCTCATGTCGAGGACGCTTCCTTGGTAGGACATGTCTTCCGAGTCAGGTCCTTCAGAAGCAAGGCAAGAATCCTTCCTAGCCTCGGAAAACGAAGAATGCTGGAACAGGCTAACAGGTGTGCGTCACATGAGAGGCCCCGCCTTAAATGGAGCGCAATTTCCGCCAAAGATTTGGAAATTGGTCCGTGCGCAAAGCATTGTGGGATTTTAAGACCGCGGAGGATACACATGTGCAGCCTCGAAATTTCCCGCAACGAAGGACGCCGGCCTCGGTAGAATTCCAAGTATGCTGGACATTGTAACAGTCCTTCGGCGGGACTCGATGACGTAGCATCCTTGAAATAGTGGCTCTGGAGCATCCTTCCTCGACATTGAGAAACACCCGCTGGCCAACATTGATTTAAAAAACTCGCAATAGAACTACAACTCCCAGAGGACTGCTACTCTTGGAAGACTACAACTTAACTCTTTTCCCCACGGGATAAATTAAGAAACATATTTATAATAAACCTCAACATTGAATTTAATTATTTATAAAACAATACTTTGACAAATCTCTTAATAAAAAAGAGCCTTATAATTAGGTCTTAAAGATAAGTAAGTAATTACATTAAAACAAATGAGTTCACCATAAGGGTTGGACCAAGGCACCTTACACTTAAATATCCTAAGATCGTTTTTAAACCACAACTTCTTGTAAATAAAAAAACACATTCTTTATTTTGAGAAATGTCCTGAATCAGCACATTTCTTTACGAGAAAGAAAACCCAGAAGCGTTGTGACTTTTTCTGATAATGTGTATTTCAATAAATAAACATTAAATGTACACAGTCATTGAACTAAGCAACAGAATGGATGAACATGCACAGTGTGAGTACAAAAGCACCACGAGCGTAAAATAATCATAAAGATTAACAAACGTTTAGAAAGTCTCTAAAAGCGTACGGTGAACGGTCTCATATCAAATGTGTCTTTATTTAAAGCTGTTCTTCAGCGTGATATACATTCAGAAACTACATTAATAACACAGGGGTGGTGTGGTGTTGTGTGTGTGTGTGTGTGTGTGTGTGGTGTGTGTGTGGTGTGTGTGTGTTGTGTGTGTGTGTGTGTGGTGTGTGTGTGTGTGTGTGTGTGTGTGTGTGTGTGTGTGTGTGTGGTGTGTTGTGTGTGTGTGTGTGTGTGTGTGTGTGTCTCTCTGTGTGTCTGTGTCTGTGTCTGTGTCTGTGTCTGTGTCTGTGTCTGTGTGTGTGTGTGTCTGTGTGTGTGTGTGTGTGTGTGTCTGTGTGTGTGTGTGTGTGTGTGTGTGTCTGTGTGTGTGTGTGTGTGTGGTGTGTGTGTGTGTGTGTGTGTGGTGTGTGTGTGTGTGTTGTGTGTGGTGTGTGTGTGTGTGTGTGTGTGTGTGTGGTGTGTGGTGTTGTGTGTGTGTGTGTGTGTGTGTGTGTGTGTGTGTGTGTGTGTGTGTGTGTGTGTGTGTGTGGTGTGTGTGTGTGTGTGTGTGTGTGTGTGTGTGTGTGTGGTGTTGTGTGTGTGTGTGTGTGTGTGTGGTGTTGTGTGTTGTTGTGGTGTGTGTGTGTGTGTGTCTCTCTCCACATATCGTCCTGTTTCATATTTTTGGAAGTCAAAGTTTCTCACGCTCAGATTTAAGGCTTCACAGAGGGAGGAAACTTTATCGACAAAAAAACATCCGGAAGATTTTATTCCCTTTTTAAAATAATTTCACTATTTCTTTTTTCTTTCTTCAGTCTCCTCCAGTTCCTTTAATCTGAGTTTCAGACAAAGTAAAAATGTAACGCTGAGTTTCTCTACTTTCATGTCGTAGTGGAAAAAAATAGTTGTGTTTTTTTTAATTACAGAGATTAAAGGTTAATACAAAAGAATACAGTGTCAGGATAACGGTACGTCCACACGGCAGCGTGCGTTGAAGCTTGCCGGTGGGCGTGTCTGGAGCGCGACCAACAACCAATCACATTAATCTCCTGCCCCGGACACACAAGCACGAGGTTTGATTGGCTAGAGCTTGTACTGGCATATGATTTGATTGGCTGGCGCTTCCATTGACGCTTGAAAAGTTGAACTTTTCTCAACTTTCGCAGCGAGCAACGGAGGAGGCAAAGCAACGGGACGGAACCACAATGCAGCTCGGCAAAGCGTGACGTCACCCCATTCAAAGTGAATGGGAAACGTCTCCGTTGAAGCGACGCACGCTGCCGTGTGGACGGGCCGTAAGAGGTCATATTTGGGGGGAAAACGAAGAATTTCTGAAATAAAATGGAATGGAAATTTAACTCCGAAATGTTGAGTTGAGTAGTTAGCGGAGCGAAACAGAGACTACATTTTGACAAAGGATTAAACTTCACCTTTAATTTATTTGTTATATATATTTTTATAGAATTGATCCGTTAGTTGAGTTGCAAAGAAAATATTTGATATTCAAAAATTCTTAATATTTTTTGAGTAAAGTCCTTTTTTCTGTGTCTTTTCAAAGTAAAATTCCCCTTTTTTTGTATTTAATGATTTCATCCTTATAATACATTTGACATAATATTTGCTGGTTGTGCTTCTTCGTTGGTATTTCAGCACTTTTTTCTACCTAAATAATGACATTTAAATCTAAATATTCTGTTTTATAGACAGATTTCCTTCGTTAGTCTCTGAGCATATACGTGTTAGTTGAGCGTTAAGTGTGTAAATAATAATAATAATAATATGAATCCTTCCACAGAAACTCCCTCTACGTCCCGTCGTTGCAGATTTATATAAAAACAAAGAAGGATCTGGAGTGGAGGCGTCTGCGTGAGAAAAGCAGCGGTTATTATTTACAGAAACACACGATCTCCACTTCCTGTCCAGAGTTCAGCCAATCCCTCCGCTTCCTGAGGTCATGTGACGCAGCAGGAGATAAAGAAGTAGAAGAAGAAGAAGAGGCACTTCCTGAATGGCTGGTAGTTCTCCTGGTGAAGCAGGGGTGTTTGGTTATTGTAGTTCTTTTGTGAGTTTGTAGTCCTCCGGGTGAAGCAGGGCTCTGGTAGTTGTTGTTCTGTTTTTTTTAAGGATTTGTAGTTTCCTGGAAGTTGGTTGCAGTCCTCTGGGTGTTGTAGTCCTCTGGGAATTGGTTGTAGTTCTCTGGGATTCTTAATTAATGAGGGTTGCAGTCCTCTGGGAGTTGTAGTTCTCTAGGAGCTGTAATCCTTTGGAAGTTGTAGTTTCTCTGGGAGTTGTAGTTCTCTCAGGAAAGCAGGGTTTGGGAGTTGTAGTTCTCTGGGATTCTTAATTGTTGGGGGTTGCAGTCCTCTGGTAGTTGTAGTTCTATTGGTGTTGGTTGTAGTTTTTGGGAACTGTAGTCCTTTGGAAGTTGTAGTTCTCTGGGATTCTTAATTTCTGTGGGGTTGCAGTCCTCTGGTAGTTGTAGTTCTACTGGTGTTGGTTGTAGTTTTTGGGAACTGTAGTCCTTTGGAAGTTGTTGTTTCTCTTGGAGTTGTAGTTCTCTGGAAGCTGTAGTTCTCTGGGAGGTGTAGTTCTCTGGGAGTTGTAGTTCTCTGCTGCAGGAGGCACTTGGTGGAGACGAGGCTCTGAGGAGCTGCTATGTCATCAGGATCGGCTTCTGACGAACCTCCAGGATATCTGAGGGGATCAAATATAACAGGTAGACATTTATAACCACTCCTACAAAGGGTGTGGTGTGTGTGTGTGTGTGTGTGTGTGTGTGTGTGTGAGTGTGAGTGTGTGAGTGAGTGAGTGAGTGAGTGAGTGAGTGAGTGATGAGTGAGTGAGTGAGTGAGTGAGTGAGTGAGTGGTGAGTGAGTACCTGCTGTGATGTGAGTGAGTGAGTGAGTGAGTGAGTGAGTGAGTGAGTGAGTGTATCTGCTGTGATGTGAGTGAGTGAGTGAGTGAGTGAGTGAGTGAGTGAGTGAGTGAGTGAGTGAGTGAGTGAGTGAGTACCTGCTGTGATGTGAGTGAGTGAGTGAGTGAGTGAGTGAGTGAGTGAGTGAGTGAGTGAGTGAGTGAGTGTATCTGCTGTGATGTGAGTGAGTGAGTGAGTGTGTACCTGCTGTGATGCGGTGTTTGTGTGTGTGTGTGTGTGTGTGTACCTGCTGTGATGTGAGTGTGTGTGTGTGTGTGTCTGCTGTGATGTGTATCTGTGTGTGTACCTGCTGTGATGTGTGTGTGTGTGTGTGAGTGAGTGAGTGAGTGAGTGAGTGTGTGTGTGTGTACCTGCTATGATGCGGTGTGTGTACCTGCAGTGATGCAGTGTGTGTGTGTGTGTGTGTGTGTGTGTGTGTGTGTGTGTGTGTGTGTGTGTGTGTGTGTGTGTGTGTGTGGTGTGTGTGTGTGTGTGTGTGTGTGTGTGTGTGTGTGTGTGTGTGTGTGTGTGTGTGTGTGTGTGTGTGTACCTGCTGTGATGCGGTGCAGTGGCAGGGTAACGTAGGTCAGGTGGGAGAACAACAGGAAGTAGTCATCGGTTCGGTTCAGTTTGAGCCAGGATCCGACCAATGAGCGGCCGGTACCGGAGAGAGAGCGGGAGCGCAGGTTAGAGGTGGCGTGCAGCTCTGAAATACATATATATATATAATTATTCATGTTTATATTACTAACAAACATCTTTACTAATTAAAGCTGGAAAAAAATCCTGACAACAGTTACTACTTCCTGTTTTGTGAGGCTTTTAGTAATGAATACTTTTTGTCATGACTCCTTCAAAATAAAAGTAGAAATCAGCCTTTTAATAAGGAATCCTACAAAATAAAATCACAAAATTCAGCTTTTTGTTATGAATCCTACAAAATAAAAGCAGAAATCAGCATCTTCTGAGGAATCTTTCAAAATAAAGTTGTGTGTGTGTGTGTGTGTGTGTGTGTGTGTGTGTGTGTGTGTGTGTGTGTGTGTGTGTGTGTGTGTGTGTGTGTGTGTGTGTGTGTGTGTGTGTGTGTGTGTACCCTCATCCTCCTCCTCCCTGAAGAACTCTTCGCTGTCATTGGCCGAGTGACTCTTCTTCATCTCCGCGCAGCGACTCCTCGGGATCTTCCTCCTCAGAGAGGGGGAGAAGAAAGAGGGGCGTGTCCTCTCGGGGGTGGGGGGGGTGCTGAACGACGTCACCTGACCACAACACACACACACACACACACACACTACTTAAAATACAGTTAATAAGTACTTCTACTTTCACTATTCTGCCTAGCAACAGTCAAAGGTGATCAGAATTATTCTAACAAATGCCCAGCTCTGTTATGATTGGTTAGCTGGCCGGCTCTGTTGTGATTGGTTAGCTGGCCGGCTCTGTTGTGATTGGTTAGCTGGCCGGCTCTGTTGTGATTGGTTAGCTGGCCGGCTCTGTTGTGATTGGTTAGCTGGCTGGCTCTGTTGTGATTGGTCACCAGCTCAGAGATGTCCCGCCCCTTAGCCTATATAATAATATTTAGTTTCACATTTCTTCAAAATAAAAGTAGGAATTCATTCTTTCTAATGGCTCCTACAAAATAAAAGCAGAAATCAGCCTCTTTCTAATTAATCCTTCAAAATAAAAGTAGGAATTAATTCTTCTAATAGCTCCTACAAAATAAAGTAGGAATTCATTCTTTCTAATGGCTCCTACAAAATTAACCCTTCAAAATAAAAGCAGAAATCAGACCTTTTTCTAAGGAATCCTTCAAAATAAAAGTAGTGTGTTTCTATTTTTTTTTTTCTTTTTACTTCTCCTACTTAAACTACATTTTGTGATAACACTGACATACTTATACTTCAGTAAGTGCTCGAGTACTTCCTCCAACTCAAACTGAGAATACTGACTTGTTCCTTTTACTTTACCCGTCTCCTAAAATCTGTCCTCAGCTGCTGCTCAGTTTCTATCGTCTGAGAGTAAATGATGTGTTTCCTGAGAGTCAGTCTGTAAAGAAGTCTCTCAGCGTTTATTATTCATCTCGACCTCATTTCAGTTTTCGCTCTGAGCTCAAATGAAACGTTGAGTTTATTCTTCTGTTTCCAGACGGACGCAGACAAACAGGAAGTGAAACCAAATCTCCTAAATCTGCTGACAGGAGGTTTTTTGAGGTGATTTAAAATCAGCTGATGTAATGTGTTTTTATGTTCAATAGAAACGACAACAAATACGGCTTCAAGCAGAATGATTGTTGAGATAAAAACATGTTTTGCATTTTGGAAATGACCTATTTAACAATGCTCTGCAGTAATTGGAGATTTTGGCATCACAATTTGTGCAAATTTCCCTTCAAAATGTCAAGAAAATTTGAACTTTGTGATCAGAAATGTCTAAAAATATGTGTAGAAGTGAAAGTTTTCCAGAACAAATGTGTCAATTTTATAAAAAGAGTGAAAGACATCCAACATTGTAGACATGTTTTAATTGTGTAGAAAAAGTGTAAACAATGTCGAGCATATTTGTAAAAAAAAAACAAAGTGTGTAAAGATTTCCAAGAGGAAACATTAGAATAAATTAGAAAAGACGTCTAAAAACGCAGAAAGAAATGACCACAATATCCTAAACCAAAAACTCTGAAAATCTTTTAAAAAATGTGGAAAAATGTCCAGAAAAAGTGCGAATAATATCCTAAAAAACAAATAAAGATAAGTGTCAGAAAATGAAATGATACTGAGTAACAGCAGGTAAATTCAACCTGTATCCAACACACCATGCAGCGTTAAGAAGTGTGTGTTTGTTTCCCTCACCCTCTCGTGCACCTGGTCCTCGTCGGTGTTCAAATGTATAATTTTTAAAGGATTTTTTTTTATTGTGTAGAAAAAGTGTAAACTACGGAGCCCCCTAGGGACATGGAGAAGAAAAAAAAATATGTTTTGCGAGATCTCGCAAAACCCCGTTGCAGTTTGTAGACGGTCCCTGAGCACTCCTCCCTCCTCCAGCTGCAGATTGTGACCAATTCTTGAAGTTTAGCTCGGATGACGGCGCGTATCGAACTGCTCTGATAAAAACGACTCTGGAGCTCGTTGTCTACCTTGCTATGATTGTAAAGTCATGTTTGTATTTTTACAACCTTATGTTCATGAGTTATTGATCCGCGAAATTTGAATCTGTCAATAACTCAGTTCAGAGTATGCTTTGCGACGTGCATGTCCCCTCGCTCTGAGTGTTCTCTTGAGGTGTCTTTCACTTATGTGAAACCCGTGCCTATTGCCAAGCACTGATGTTATATCTTTATATTTAAGCCAAGCTCAAAGTCAAATCGATGAACCGCTCCTCGTTGTGGTTTCTGTGTTGCCGAACTGACCAGGAAGGACATTGAGCTAAATTAAAAGTTTTGCAAGATCTCGCAAAACTTTTTCTTTTTAAAATACATTTTTCTTTCTTCTCCATGTCCCCTAGGGGGCTCCGTAGTAAACGATGTCCGGCATATTTGTACAAAAAAAGTCCCAAAAAGTCAAAACAAAGTGTGAAACCTTTTTTTCCCAAGAGGAACACAAAGAGGAAACGGGTCCCGAAAAATCTGAAAATGTGGAAAAATGTCATAAAAACATGGGAAAAATGACCACAATATCCTTAAAGAAAAGTGTGAAATGATCAACAAAAAGCTTAAAATGTCCAGAAAAAGTGGGAATAAAAATGGGTAAAAATAAGTGTCAGAAAAGTGTCTGAAAATTAAATGATACTAAAGCTGCATCTCACTTCGGTTAAATGGATTCCTTGCGTCCCTCACTTGCGCTGTTTCCCTGCGTTTAGTCCCTCCCACCAGGGAAGCACGGAGAGACGCAAGGAAACCACGAGAAGCAGGGAAATGAGTTTTAAGAGCAATGGGGCGTCGTTTCCTCCGGAGCGTCACGTGAAGCGACGTCCGTTTGTGATGACGCCGCACAGCTGATCGTCTGACAGCAGCCAGATCAGTGCATGCGCTGCATCGTCCAATCAGTGAGCGATACACAGTAAGGGGGCGGGGCGAGTGTCTGAGGATTTCACCGGAGGATGGTCTGGTAGTTCCTCGATCCTCCGCAAAAATAAGGCCACTGGGACGGTACTCAAGATGGCGCAGACAAATCAACTTAGGTGATACCGAGGCCGAGGAGCGAGGAAATGAAAAATAACCGAAGTGAGACGCACCCTAAGTAATAACAGGTAACCCTAACCTTTATCCAACACACTGCATGAGGAGCGTTTGTTTCCCTCACCCTCTCATGCAGCGTTAATAAGTGAGGTGTGTTTGTTTCTCTCACCCTGCGTTAATAAGTGTACATTAGGTGTGTTTGTTTCCCTCACCCTCTCGTGCAGCGGGGACACCTGGTCCTCCTCGGTGCCGCAGGGCGACGTGTCCCCGGTTGGGACTCGGCTGACGGCCATCTCTGCGTGACCTTTGCCCTGCGGACCCTTCATCCTCACAAACTCCATGTTGTTGTATTTATAGAAACCGAACGACATGCGCTGAGCCATCTTCGCCGCCACGCTCACCTGCAGACACACACAGGTAAACAGCACGTTAGCCTGTTAGCACGTTAGCTCACCTGCTTATTTACACACACAGGTAATATAAATATTAAAACAGATGTTATATTATTTTTATTTCATCTCATTAGTTTATTGTTCAGCAGAAAAGCAAACATTTTCCCTCCAAAAAGCAAAACTGTTAGCATGTTAGCACGTAAGCCTGTTAGCACGTTAGCTCACCTGCAGACACACAGGGGGGGCGGGTTTATTTACACACAGGTAATATAAATATAAAATAGATTTGATTCAGTTTTATTATAACCCTAACCCATATCTTTGTGTTCAAAATGAAAGCAAAACTGTTAGCTCCTTAGCCTGTTAGCACGTTAGCCTGTTAGCACGTTAGCCTGTTAGCTCACCCGGTTGTCGTAGACCTTCTTCAGCGCCTCGTATCGGATGGAGCCCTGGAAGATGACTCCCTGGAAGGTGTTGCTCTTATCGCTCGCAACCAGCTCCACACACACCATCTCCCCCTCGCCCACCGTCATGTCGCTGAACACCTGCGCACACACACACACACACACACACACACACCACACACACACACACACACACACACACACACACACACACACACACACACACACACACACACACACACACACACACACACACACACACACACACACACACACACACACACACACACACACACACACACACACACACCAATTATACAGTATTTTTAAGAAAAACTTTACTTTTTCTTCTTAAATTCAGGTGGGGTAGGTAAGTTTGAGAAACCGGCTCGAGATCCACTTGTTGTTATATTCCATGGAATGCTCTTAACATCCCGATAGCAATGAATATCTTCAGTGCTTTGACAAAAAATCCATAAAACAACATCATCAGTGGAAGCCGTAGTGCTGTGAAAAGCACGACCAATCATCTGAGCCGGCCCGGCTAAAGTAACTGGATGGCCTACCTGCCTGTCAGCCTTCCATCTGTGCACAAACTGATCTCGTGCCCTCATTGGTCATGTGCGCGTCCGTGTGTGTTGGAGGAGGGGCTCTGTGAGGAAGTGGCAGATTTCTTCCGGCTGTGTATTTTCTAATTCTAGCCACTCCAGCTGGTTTCTCCAAAGTGACCGACCCCACCTTTAATTTCACTTTTTTCCCAAATGTTATTTATTTTTTCATCATTTTTCTTTTTATGTTCAACAATTTTCTTTTTTTCAAATTGTCTTTTCTTTCCTCCAATCATTTTTTCAGATTTTCTAAATTTCATTTTTTCATAGAACTGGATTTTTTCTTCAAAATTTGAAATTAGTTAGAAACAAAAAAATAATTCCAAATTTCACTTTTTTTCAAAATTTCACTTTTTCTCTTGATTTGAATTCTTCCGAGATTTTCACTTTCTTCTCAGAATTGTATTTCTTTTTCAGACTGGTCTCTGGGAAATATAAAAATACTGACAAACAGCTGAACAGAATTGAATATAACTAGTCGTCACCTCCTCGAAGTTGTCGATCATGAAGAAGATGTTGGGGTAGCTCATCTTGGACTCCTCTCCTTTGCTGTCCATGGCGTGTTTACTGGGAGACGCAAACACCTCCTGTGGAGAAACATAAATATATATCATACTTTGTATTAATTAATGAATAAAGGTAATCATTGTAGAGTTCATACCTGACATTTCTTCTTGTGGATGTGGATGTCTCCGGCGTCTGAGCGCGTGCAGACCGCACACGTCACCACGTAATCCAACTGTAACACATTATCATAAAATCAGTGTACAAATATCACTAAATATACACCATCTTCTTCTAAAATACAGTCATTTTCTAACTTTTCTGCCCTGTTTTGTACACTTTCTATCTTGTTTCTGCTTTTAGTGTCTGACATTTATATAAAAAACTGAAGTTAAATGATTTTTGTAACTTAAAAAAAGTTATATTTTAAAGTATTTTGGACACCATAGGCGCTTTATTCTGTAGAAAAAGAACCCAAGATTACTTAGTCACATGAAAAATCCAATAATGATTATAATTTGTAACTTCCTGAGAAGATGAAGCAACGTTGACGCCAGCGTTTCCGCCAGGGGGGCGTCTTGCCGCCATTTGACGCCCTTATTCAGCTCGGACGCCCTGAACTCGAGCCGAGGGCGTCCAAAAAAATGTATAATTCCAGAGAAGATCGAGAGTTTTTATCGCTTGAAATGAGCAAAAGGAAAAAGGACATCCCTCTGTTGGAGGGGCAAAGGAGTCCTGTGGGATTCTTTTCGGAGTTTTGAAGATCGTTTCCCCGACATCGGCGGTGCCTGCCACAGGACAACACGGAACGTGCGCGATTTGGACGCGATGAGCGGGGGGGTGCTAGTGGAGCACGCGCGTGAACTGCGAGCGCCGGAGCCTCGCAGCGGCGAAACTGAGGCTCCGTGTAAACTGCGGTAACACGAAGAGCCGCTTGGGAGCCGAAAGAGCCGGCGCTTCTTAGTGAGCCGAGTCAAATGATCCGGCTCACTAACGTAAAGAGATAGTATCTATAAGGGACGGCTCAAGTCACGGCTCTCGGGGTGGACGCTCTCTCAGCCCTGGTCTGTGGGAAACACTGGTTGACGCCATGAAAAAATCCCATCAATATTTACCATTTTATTGACATGACTTCCACTGTTTTTATACGTTTATAGACATATTTAAATTGTACTTTTATTCTAATTAGTTATTTTGTATTGTATGGATCTCTGGGGGGAAAATATGAAGGAAACAGTTAAATAAATGTCGTCATGTTCACTGTACGGCATCGTTACCGTAAAATGAAAACATAATCAATGTGACCTTCTGCAGGATGAGGTTCAGGTACACGCTCTCCTCCCAGTCGATATCAGGGTCTCCGAGGCCCGGAAGCTTCTTCGAGTCTCTCCTGTACACCTCCACCTCCACCTGAAACACACACACGTTTACACATCACACACACATTTAACCATCACACACACACAGTGATGTATGGAGCAGTGTGATGATACTAAGATAAAGACTGAAACATGGAAAGGGCATTTTCTGCTTTAAAACACCCTTGAATTATATTCAGGGTTTTAGGACTCATAATGCTGAGTCGTGTCTGTGTCTCCTCTTCCTCCTCCTCATCTTCCTCCTCTTCTCTCCATAATTAAACGTCTCTCAGTCTGGACTCTAGGTATATTATGGTCTGTATTCTCTGTCACGCTGCCCCCTCAGGCCCCTGTTGCCACGGTTGCACACCATTGATCTGGGTCCAGGTCGAGATAAAAGCAACATTATCTCCACACACACACACACACACACACACACACACACACACACACACACACACACACATTTTTATTCAATATTTGTGTTTTTTATCAGCATTTAAAAAACACCATTTCCCAGAAGCCCTCAACTCATCGCTGGTTAAAAGGTAAAATGGGGTTGTGTTCATATTTAATGTTTTAAAACTCTTTGTATGATTTATTTATATACGTTTTATTTATTACGTGTAATTTTTTTATATTTTAGATTTTACATTTGAGCTTTTTATTTTAAGTATTAATATTTTAGTTTTTTATATTTTTACAGTGTATTTTTTTATGTAGTTTTAGTATTTAATATATTAACAGTTAATTTTTAAATGTAGTTTTTGAGTTGATTTAAACTAAAATCAACAAAAATAGTGTTGAAATTCCCTTTTTTTATTAAATAACAGTTTAAAATCAAAGATAATTAATTAAAAACAATGCTAAAGCCGCGTGGCACCGTAAACCAATCATTCAAACAGCTGCAGGTTTCCACTAATTGACTAACCAATTAAATCTCTACCTGCAGCTCGTTATAGATCACATGTTATTGATCAATCAGCTGACCTTCTTTCCGTCGCTCAGGTCGCGCCCAGCTTCCTGCGGACGTAGAACAGCATGTCGTCCTTCAGAGGAGCGAACTTCTCCATGAAATACGTGGAGCATCCAGGTCCAGAACACGATGCGGTCGTCCTTAAAACAGCCTGCGGGACATATCATCAAATATATAATAAAATATATATATAATAAAATATAATAAATAAATATATAATAAAATAAATAAATAAATATATAATAAAATATAATAAATAAATATATAATAAAATATAATAAATAAATATAATAAAATATATAATAAATAATAATAAAATATATCATAATATGTAATAAAATATAATATTAAATTAATCACTTTGGTGTATCGGTATTAGTTAATTATTAAATTATGTAATCCTTAATTTATTTATATTGTTATAATTCTATCATTTTATTAAGAGCTCTTTTTCTAATTTTATAGCCTTTTCAAAATATTATTTATTTAAAGATTTAATCATTTATTTATTGTATTATTATTTAATATATTTGTATGTAATTATCCTTAAAGTATTCAGTAAAGTGTTTCTGCACCGAGATGTTTGGAGTTAAATGGAAAACATTTCACGGGAACAAATTGAATTATGGGTAATCTAATTGAATGTGTCTGTGAGGCTTAACGAGGTTTGCTTTGATCCGCTTTAGTTTAATTTAATTTAAAACACCAGCGCAGGAACAGGAGAAGGTCAAGGTGTCGGGGGGGGGGGCTTTCATTCTGAAAGGGTTCCAACAGCACTTCCTGTTCAGGTTTTCATGTTTCCTGAGGATTCAATATTAAAATAATTAAGCTATAACCGAGGAGAGAGGAGAGAGGAGGCTCTCTGGAGGAGCTATAACCGAGGAGAGAGGAGAGGAGAGAGGAGGCTCTCTGGAGGAGCTATAACCGAGGAGAGAGGAGAGGAGAGAGGAGGCTCTCTGAGGAGCTATAACCGAGGAGAGAGGAGAGGAGAGAGAGGCTCTCTGGAGGAGCTATAACCGAGGAGAGAGGAGAGAGGAGAGAGAGGCTCTCTGGAGGAGCTATAACCGAGGAGAGAGGAGAGGAGAGAGGAGGCTCTCTGGAGGAGCTATAACCGAGGAGAGAGGAGAGAGGAGGCTCTGGAGGAGCTATAACCGAGGAGAGAGGAGAGAGGAGGCTCTCTGGAGGAGCTATAACCGAGGAGAGAGGAGAGAGGAGGCTCTGGAGGAGCTATAACCGAGGAGAGAGGAGAGAGGAGGCTCTCTGGAGGAGCTATAACCGAGGAGAGAGGAGAGGAGAGGAGAGAGGAGGCTCTGGAGGAGCTACAGAGGAGACACTGATGGATCCTCGTGGATGTATTCCGGCAGCAGAGATGTTTCAAAGAGTCGTGACGCACGGCGGACTGATCTCAGCCAATCACAGCTCTGCATCCCTGGATATGATTTTAGTAACTGCTTGAATCAGAGCGATGTTTCCAGAGAGAACAGCTGTGAGGTCCGTGCAGAAAGCAAGCAGTGAGTATCATATATAGCACTCAGTAGAACAGGCCTACTCTCTGTGTTTGCTTTGGTTTAGTAGATATCTACAGACACAGAGTCCAGATGTTTCTAAATCCATTTAGTGCTTCACAAAATAAAATATCCAGTCTCTGATAGTGTTACGTTGTTATGAGAGTGCTCTTATACTTGTTTGAATCTGAAATTGTATATACCTATATATATATATATATATATATATATATATATGTGTGTGTGTGTGTCCGCATCTGTAGCCTGTTATTGTCTCATTATACCGCACTGTGAATGAATTAAAGTAAATCTATAAGTCGTCATGAACACATCTGTCCGTCAGACAGAGGGCTGCTGAGCCTACTGTCATCATTCAGGGACGTCTCTTTAAAATGACCGCTCAGAGGAGAGGAGTTCTCATTTCTCTAACCGCCTGCTGCTTCACTCCTCTCTCCTCGGCTCCCCTCCTCTCTCCTCTCTCCTTGGTTCCCCTCCTCTCTCCTCGGTTCCCCTCCTCCACTCCTCTCTCCTCGGCTCCCCTCCTCTCTCCTCGGTTCCCCCTCCACTCCTCTCCTCGGTTCCCCTCCTCCACTCCTCTCTCCTCGGCTCCCCTCCTCTCTCCTCGGTTCCCCTCCTCGGTCCTCGGTTCCCCTCCTCGGCTCCTCTCCTCGCTTCCCCTCCTCGCTTCCCCTCCTCTCTCCCCCTCTCTCTCCTCCTCTCCTCGTCCCCTCCTCGGCTCCTCCGCTCGCATCTCCTGTGGGCGGGACTAAGACACGAGGATGGGAGTCGAGGATAGGAGTCGAGGATGGAGTCGAGGATAGGAGTCGAGGATAGGAGTCGAGGATAGGAGTCGAGGAGGGGAGTTAGAGAAATGAGAAAGCTTCTGGTATTTTTATAATAAATAAAAGTATAATAATGTCCTTCCTAATATAAAAATAAATGGTTGAAATAAATATTTATTTATTTCAACAAATAAAATAATAATAATGAATATAAAATACAGATATAACATTTATTAAAAAGGCACAACTAAAAAACGTTTAAAAGATAAATAGGTAATGAATTAAATAAACGTAAATAAAAAGAAAATATAGAGGTAATTAATAAATAAATATACATTTAAATAAAAACATGAAATAAGTAAAAACAATTCATTAAACAAATACATATACTAAAAGGAAAGATAATAGACATGTAATAAATCAAAAAGAGGTTAATAAAGAGATGAAACAGATGTAATGAATTAATGATACTCAATCTAAAAGAGACACATCCATCGTCCGTGGAGCAGCAATGAAAACTAAATCAATACGGCTCATATGAACATGAACGATTAATACCTGATCAATATTTCAGCAACGACCACAGAATCACTCTCAACAAACCAACAGTAAACAATCTGCTCTCAGACGAATGTGTGTGTGTGTGTGTGTGTGTGTGTGTGTGTGTGTGTATAATTAAACCTCAGTCATTCATCCTCATCTCTCGGTCTCACTGAAGTGTTTCTAGAAAGATAAAGTGTGAGTTCTGTGTCTCTGATCTTGTTTATAAGATATATCAACAACAACAACAACAACAACACAACATGACGCCGTAAACAAGGGGCCTTTCTCATTTCTCTAACTCCCCTCCTCGACTTCTATCCTCGTGTCTTAGTCCCGCCCACAGGAGATGCGAGCGGAGGAGTCGAGGAGGGAACCGAGGAGAGAGGAGCCGAGGAGGGGAACCGAGGAGAGAGGACTCGAGGAGAGAGGAGGGGAAGCAGCAGGCGGTTAGAGAAATGAGAACTCCTCTCCTCTGAGCGGTCATTTTAAAGAGACGTCCCTTAATGATGACAGGAGGCTCAGCAGCCCTCTGTCTGATGGACAGATGTGTTCATGATGACTTATAGATTTACTTTAATTCATTCACAGTGCGGTATAATGAGACAATAACAGGCTACAGATGCGGACACAACACACACACACACACACACACACACACACACACACCACAACAACACCACACACACACACACACACACACACCACACACACACACACACACACACACACACACACACACACACACACACACACACACACACACACACACATTTATATAAATATATACAATTTCAAAATCAAACAAGTATGAGAGCACTCTCATAATAACGTAACATAATCAGAGACTGGATATATCCCCCCCTCTCTCTGGTCGCTGAAAAGAGGAAATGAAATTACGGGCCAAAAGTTTTATTTACAAGTATTAAAGTAAGCAGAGGACACCAAACCAACTGAGACCTGTCTGTCCACCGCACCTACACACTGTACAACACGCACCTACACACTGTACAACACGCACCTACACACTGTACCACACGCACCTACACACTGTACCACACGCACCTACACACTGTACCACACGCACCTACACACTGTACCACACACACACCTACACACTGTACAACACGCACCTACACACTGTACAACACGCACCTACACACTGTACCACACGCACCTACACACTGTACCACACGCACCTACACACTGTACCACACGCACCTACACACTGTACCACACACACACCTACACACTGTACAACACGCACCTACACACTGTACAACACGCACCTACACACTGTACAACACGCACCTACACACTGTACCACACGCACCTACACACTGTACCACACGCACCTACACACTGCACCACACGCACCTACACACTGCACCACACGCACCTACACACTGTACCACACGCACTACACACTGCACCACACGCACCTACACACTGCACCACACGCACCTACACACTGTACCACACACACACCTACACACTGTACAACACGCACCTACACACTGTACCACACGCACCTACACACTGTACCACACACACACCTACACACTGTACAACACACACCTACACACTGTACAACACGCACCTACACACTGTACCACACACACACCTACACACTGTACCACACACACACCTACACACTGTACAACACGCACCTACACACTGTACCACACGCACACTGTACCACATGCACCTACACACTGTACCACACACACCTACACACTGTACAACACGCACCTACACACTGCACCACACACGCACCTACACACTGTACCACACACACCTACACACTGCACCACACGCACCTACACACTGCACCACACGCACCTACACACTGTACCACACACACACTGTACAACACCACCTACACACTGTACAACACGCACCTACACACTGTACACACACACACCTACGCACTGTACAACACGCACCTACACACTGCACCACACGCACCTACACACTGTACCACACGCACACTGTACCACACGCACCTACACACTGTACCACACGCACCTACACACTGCACCCACACGCACCTACACACTGCACCACACGCACCTACACACTGTACAACACGCACCTACACACTGTACAAACACGCACCTACACACTGTACCACACGCACCTACACACTACACCACACGCGCACCTACACACTGTACAACACGCACCTAACACTGTACAACACACACCTATACACTGTACCACACGCACCTACACACTGCACCACACGCACCTACACACTGTACAACACACACTGTACCACACGCACCTACACACTGTACAACACGAACCTACACACTGTACCACACGCACCTACACACTGTACCACACACGCACCTACACACTGCACCACACGCACCTACACACTGTACCACACGCACCTACACACTGTACCACACGCACCTACACACTGCACCACAGCACCTACACACTGTACAACACACACTGTACCACACGCACCT
>JAAKFY010000003.1:25919338-25966838 GCA_011823955.1 Dissostichus mawsoni
TGGTTAAGTGTCTGTTTTTGGTGTCTCTTTGTGTCTACCCAACAACGTATATCAGCTGTAACCTCAGACACATTGTCTCCTTAATATCTGCTCTGCTCACTGGCTGCCTCTCTGCTCTGGATCCTCTCATGCATGTGTGAATATAACTGTGTGTATTTGTACAACAAAAAGTGCATACGCACGAGTATAACTGCGTGTATTCGATGTACCTGTATAATAATGCATGTGCATGTATATAAAAAAACAGAGTGGAAAACTGAATTTCCCTCTCGGGGGATCAATAAAGGTCCATCTTCTTCGTATCTCCAGTGTTGCCTGCTCTCCTGCAGCCTGTCCCCCCTTTCTAAGACCCCCCTATAGCCGGTATATAAACCTTAACAGACCCCCTCTCTAAAGCCCCTCTCCCCCGTGTTAAAGACCCCCTCTCCCCCGTGTTAAAGACCCCTCTCCCCCGTGTTAAAGACCCCCTTTCAGACCCCCTTTCCCCGGGGTTAAAGCCCCTCTCTCCCCGGTATATAAACCTCAACACACTCCCCTCTCCCCGGTGTTTCAGACCCCCTCTCCCCGGTATATAAACCTCACCACACACCCCTCTCCCCGGTATATAAACCTCAACACACACCCCTCTCCCCGGTGTTTCAGACCCTCTCTCCCGGTATATAAACCTTAACAGAGCCTCTTTCCCCGGTGTTAACGCCCCCCTTTCAGACCCTCTCTCCCGGGTATATTCCTCACCCAGGCCGCTGATCTCCTGCCGGCCGCTGATCCGGACCCTTTCCTCCGCGATGGCCTTCAGCATCTCCAGCAGAGACCCGTCTCCCTCCGCCTGATCCTCGGAACTCAACCCGGGGAAGGACGCCATCTCCGGGCGGCTGGGACCATCCCCCGGTTCCTCCGCAGGTGTTTCCCGGGGAGAGGGGAGCTGTGTAGCCGCAGACAGGAGCTGAAAGTCGGGCTTTTTTGAAGGAGAGGAGAGAGACTGTGGAGCTTCTGATGGAAACACCCCTCACACTTCCGGTAACAACACGAGGCTTTTAAAGGGACAGAAACAGCGGTGTTACAGGGAGGGAAGTCACCTGGATTATTTAGTGACAGGAAGTACAGGGTATTAACTAAATCATTATAATTACAATAACATATTTAGTAAATAATAATATTTATTTCAACAATAAAACAAAAATGGCATGGCATTTTTTTAAAATATTTGTTATGTAAATAAAGAACGCCAGTTAATTAATGGATTAAATTAAATTAAAGTTATTTAACAATGTTTCTGTGAAGATAAAGTAGTAAACTCTCCCTTATATGTAAAACAACACAATGGGAGCTGTAATATCATAAATGCAGGTGTAAACACAAGTCTGGGTGATTTAACTACATTAAAAAATATACTTAAACGTTGTTAAAGGTTAAATATAAAGAATTAGATTATATGTATTTGTCATTTGATGATATACCGAGGTATAATACAGAAAAATAAGAAGTAAATCCGGGTCTCTGTCCTCCGGTGCTCAGTGGGTCATAAATCAAGCGCACCCGTGTTATCATTGCTGTTAGTCGGTAGGAGGAAGCCGGATAGTCCCCGCCCGGCTGGCTTGTCTGACTCAAAAACTAACTACAGCTAAGCTTACATTAGGTCACATTTAGGCTTTTAAACCAACTTTAACTACTTTAAAATACCGGATTAAATAACGGAATCTATCAGAAGAGTTTCGGTGCCTCGTTGGAGAATTTAAACAGTTATTTAAGGTGTTTCATTACCTGTCTGCTGCTTTAATCTCGGTCATTTTACGTCCGTTGGAACAACTGTGCTAATTTTGTGACTGGCGTAATGACGTCAGGTTAACGTCAACGGCTATCTTATGTTTTAACCGTCTCTAAATACTTATAATTACAAATTAAACGGTGACAAAAAACGTCTGTATTTCCCCATCAGGTCACATGATTTAGCGGGTGACAGCATTCTTCGTCACACCGGTGTTACACACCACTCTAAACTCCGCCCGCCTGAAAGGGAACCTCTTCGTCTGTTAAACAAACGCACCCTTTGTTTTAAGACAAAAGATGACGTCATTGTCTCATGATCTCCCGACCGTGGAAATAATATGGATTTAAAGAGACCTTATTTTATTGTATTCTATCATCTGACTTAAGTTTAGGTCAAATATAAGATAAAAAAAGTCCAAATTTGGTATAAAATAATTTTAAAAAACATATATATTATATAAGTAAATAACATTGGACTCCTTTGTTTACTTTCGGAACACAGTGACATCACTATGCAACACCTGCGCCCCTATTGGCTAGCGCTTCAACACATGTACATTGTACAAAGGGTTCATCTGACGCCCTTCTTCTTAGAAATAAAACGGCACACATCTGAACCGTTTGTTTTATTAAAATAAGTTACCAAACCCTACTCATGGACGCGGGAAGGGGGGTGCTGAGTGGGGTGCAGCACCCCCATCTGCGAGGCTCCACTAGCCCCGCACCCCCAAACGCGGCGCACCTACAGTGTAAGCGCGCCACAGTTTCTCCGCTGCGAGGCTCCACTAGCCCCCCCCCCAACCTCGTCAGATGAACCCTCTGTTCTGCTTTATCTGAATGATCTGAATATACATAAACATGTTAATTATAAGAGTGATAATGAGTTGTAAATAAAGACTCGATGCTCAGATGAAACCTTTGTTTTATTAAAAGAAGTTATTCTGAATTACACATTGACGCTAAAGTTATTATTGGTGATAATGAGTTGTAAATAAAGATTCTTGATGTTCACAAATGTGTTGTTTTATTTCCTCATCAGATGAAGCCCCTCCGAACGTTCTGAATTATTACCTTAAACATGTTAATTATGAGGGTGATAATGAGTTGTAAATAAAGACTCTTGATGTTCCGATGCGTTACAAAACTGCTTTCTCTGGATTATTACCTTCAACATTGACGCTAATGTTAATTATAAGGGTCATAATGATTTATTTGTTCCCTCTTCAGATGAAGCCTCTCCTCACGTCAGCCGGCCTCCACCAGGCGGCTCTGGGTCTCCCGGGATGCAGGTCTGGAGGGGGGGGGGGGCCGTGGATCGGGTCGTATCGGGGGCGGGGGGGCAGCAGGAGGAGGGGCCGCTGGTCGTATTCCCCCCCGATGATGCCTGGGGGAGGGGGGGGTGCATCGGGTGGGGGTGGGGGGGGGGGGGGGGGGCGAGGGGGGGGAAAGGGAGGAGACGAGGGTGATTGTGACGCCAAAGACGTTCACGTCGCTGTTTGTAGTGTTTTCTGTAGAACTGGGAAAACAAAGAAAAACGGTTGGATTTTTTTATTGTGAAATTGCTATAAAATATGTCAATAAATTAGATCAACATCTATATATAAAAATATTTATATAAAATTAATTATATTTGACTCTCACCTCTTTCCAGTCCGTGTCTCTGTTGGCACCTCGAACTGAAAACACATTTCAATAAACATTAATATATGTCACAAAGAGACCATACAGGTATTATTCATATATATTAAAGTGTCTCACCTGTGTGGTCTCTCTGCACCAGGTGAGATATTAAAGTGTCTCACCTGTGAGGTCTCTCTGCACCAGGTGAGATATTAAAGTGTCTCACCGTGTGGTCTCTCTGCACCAGGTGAGATATTAAAGTGTCTCACCTGTGAGGTCTCTCTGCACCAGGTGAGATATTAAAGTGTCTCACCTGTGTGGTCTCTGCACCAGGTGAGATATTAAAGTGTCTCACCGTGAGGTCTCTCTGCACCAGGTGAGATATTAAAGTGTCTCACCTGTGGGTCTCTGTGCACCAGGTGAGATATTAAAGTGTCTCATCCTGTGAGGTCTCTGTGCACCAGGTGAGATATTAAAGTGTCTCACTGTGTGGTCTCTGCACCAGGTGAGATATTAAAGTGTCTCACCTGTGAGGTCTCTCTGCACCAGGTGAGATATTAAAGTGTATCACTGTGAGGTCTCTCTGCACCAGGTGAGATATTAAAGTGTCTCACCTGTGTGGTCTCTCTGCACCAGGTGAGATATTAAAGTGTCTCACCTGTGAGGTCTCTCTGCACCAGGTGAGATATTAAAGTGTCTCACCTGTGTGGTCTCTCTGCACCAGGTGAGATATTAAAGTGTCTCACCTGTGTGGTCTCTGTGCACCAGGTGAGATATTAAAGTGTCTCACCTGTGAGTCTCTGTGCACCAGGTGAGATATTAAAGTGTCTCACCTGTGAGGTCTCTGTGCACCAGGTGAGATATTAAAGTGTCTCACCTGTGAGGTCTCTGTGCACCAGGTGAGATATTAAAGTGTCTCACCTGTGTGGTCTCTGTGCACCAGGTGAGATATTAAAGTGTCTCACCTGTGTGGTCTCTCTGCACCAGGTGAGATATTAAAGTGTCTCACCTGTGAGATCTCTGTGCACCAGGTGAGATATTAAAGTGTCTCACCTGTGAGATCTCTGTGCACCAGGTGAGATATTAAAGTGTCTCACCTGTGAGGTCTCTGTGCACCAGGTGAGATATTAAAGTGTCTCACCTGTGAGGTCTCTCTGCACCAGGTGAGATATTAAAGTGTCCACCTGTGAGGTCTCTCTGCACCAGGTGAGATATTAAAGTGTCTCACCTGTGAGCTCTCTGTGCACCAGGTGAGATATTAAAGTGTCTCACCTGTGAGGTCTCTCTGCACCAGGTGAGATATTAAAGTGTCTCACCTGTGTGGTCTCTCTGCACCAGGTGAGATATTAAAGTGTCTCACCTGTGAGGTCTCTCTGCACCAGGAGAGATATTAAAGTGTCTCACCTGTGAACTCTCTGTGCACCAGGTGAGATATTAAAGTGTCTCACCTGTGAGGTCTCTCTGCACCAGGTGAGATATTAAAGTGTCTCACCTGTGTGGTCTCTGTGCACCAGGTGAGATATTAAAGTGTCTCACCTGTGTGGTCTCTGTGCACCAGGTGAGATATTAAAGTGTCTCACCTGTGTGGTCTCTCTGCACCAGGTGCCTCCACAGCGACGCGTCCTGGCTGCAGATGTTCAGGTGTTTGCAGGTGGAGGAAACGCTGAGCACTGATTGGACGTTGAGCAGTCGGAGGACTCTGAGCAGCAGCTCGGGGGGGAGAGCGGCGAGGCCGAACACCACCGGGAGAGACATCGCTGATAACAGACAAATATAAAGATTATATATTGATTAATAAACAGGAAAACACACTACTCTAATTAATAAATAAATAATGTTATGCATATTTTATACGTCCTGTACCTGCTCGAGCTGCAGCGATCAGAGGATAAGAAATCTGATCTTTGAAGAGACGAGACAGTTTGCTCAGGTCTTTGAACGCAGCGGCTGCACTTTCTCCTGAAACACAAATTTCATATATTATTATTATGATCATTTTCACACATCCCTGCATTATAGTAGATGTAATAACAACACCTCTCCACTGGGGGGTGAGGAATCCGTCCGGCTTCACACACAGTTTAGGGACCGTGTCCACTTTCTCCCCTACCTTCAGAGTGGCTGCAGGGAAACAGAAGAAAAATAAAATCAATAATCAAATGTTATGACCTCCTAACGTTCGTAAAAAAAATTAATACAAATAAACTGACCGTTGATGACGAGTTCAGGGCCCATGGTTACTGCCAGCACCATGACTCGGCTGTTTTCACACAGAGGGTGAGAATACTGCAGCTTATAGACAGAAGGAGACCTCCATCCTGCAGGCATCTGACCTTTAGCACAGTCCTACACACACACACACACACACACACACACACACACACACACACACACAACACACACACACACACACCACACAACACACACACACACACACACACACACACACACACACACACACACACACACACACACACACACACACACACACACACACAGAGTAAATTTCTCTCTAAATCCCGTCCTGTAACCGGGTAGATTAGCGTGGTTGAGTCTGCGGGCTCTCACCTGTGGCAGGAATCCCGTCTCCAGCATCAGCAGGTGAGCGGCCACCATGACGGCGTCAGCTGGACAGGAGGGGGGGGCTGAGACAAGGAGGAGCTCCAGAGAGAGAGGAACCTGCCCCCCCGCCTCGCTGCACAGCAGGGGGTCCCAGGTGCAGGGGCGGGGGGGAAACACATCCAGGGGGGGGTCCGCTGCTGCAGGAACAACACTGGGCTGAGAGAGAGAGAACCAATGTACCTTAATCTGAGAAACATTCATGCACACAACGATTCACATTCAGGGACATCTAAAGAGCACTTCTTGGGCCAGGACTCTCTTGAAAAAGAGATAATTCATTTTTAATGTAGGGCTGAAAGACAGAAAAACTCTACGTTAGTCTCAGAAAGTAAACAAAACAAATCGGAGAAAAATATTAAATATGTACTACCGTTATCTGGGTTGTTAAAAAAAAGTTGGAGCAAGCTGCCGATAACACGAGGAAACTGCTGCGTGTGTCTTTGGGAAATTTCAAAAATGTGATCAATAAAGCACTTTTCATCAGATGATTCCACAGGTAACACTCACCTGGACGGAGGTCATGGCCGCCGACTGCTGGTTGTCTGAGGAGGAGCTGCAGGATTTAAAGGAGGAGGAGGAGGAGGAGCTGCAGGAGGTGAAAGATGAGGAAGAAGATGAGGAGGAGGAGGATGAAGAGGAGCAGCTTTGGTAGATGGACATGTTGGAGCTGCAGGAGGATTTGTTTTTGGAAGGATTTGGGTTTGTTTCGTCGTTGTTTGGCAGCAGGACGCAGATCAGATCTCCAGACACGATGTCGCAGGAAGACAAAGTCTGCCCGGCAACAGAGAGCAGCTCGGAGCCGTTCAGAGACAAACTGAAGGCACTGTCCGACCTGAGACCAGAAAGAGACTTTACAGCACAGCTGCAGGGATACAGAAATAATGACGGAATATTTTGAGAGAAAAATCCAGAAATCTGAGGAATTTCTCAGGAAAAAATGTCAGAAAGAAACTGAATTTTCTGAAATTGTTTCATGAGAAATTCCTCAGATTTCTGTTTCTTTTTCAATATTTTCTTTATCATTAAAAAAAAAAATGTGGGTTGTTCTTTAAATTTCATAAATCATACAGATGCAACAATTAAAAAAAAAACAATCTTTGCATACGCACTGTTTTTGTTTGTTTTACAAATATGAACAGTATATATGTATAAACGTCATAAACAGTAGAATAGAGAAAGTAATACAGGTATAAAATAGCCCTTTCTCTGGAGTCTAACCCAAGCCCCGGGGAAGTGCGCCGGACTCTGTGCCCAAAATGCGTAGTGTCCAAACGGCGGTACTACAACTTCCGTATCAGTCCGTGACGTCACCCGGCCCAGAAAGACTTTTCCCCATTGACTAACATGGGGAAAGAGACGTCTGTAAATCAGTGGATACTGTATTTTTTTAACTAAATAAACTACCCAGTATGAACTATGTTATAGCCCTTATTAGAATCATTCGGTCCTTAAAGTTGTAAAATGCACTAAAAGACGAATCTAGATTTTTTTCTCTCTCCATTCATTCTACTGAGCCGAGAGTGGGAGCTCGGGGGGCGGGGCTTAAGGGGCGCATGCTCTGTGAGCGCACATACCAAGCCCCCAGGAAGTGCGCCGGACTCTGAGGAAAATATTCCTTGTGGCCAAACGGCGGTACTACAACTTCCGTATCAGTCGCTGGGCCCGGAGAGACTTTCTCCCATTGACTAACATTGGGAAAGAGACGTCTGTAAATCGTTGGATAATTTTTTTTAAACTAAATAAACTACCCAGTATGAACATTTGTATAGCCCTTATTAAAAACATTCGGTCCTCAAGTTGTAAAATGTGCTAATAACGTTATTCTGAGAGTTATTTTCCTCTGCATTATGAACGCGCATCTGACCCACGGGACCGCGCCGCCCGGCACGTTCATGTGACGTGTTCAGTACTACATGAGTTTTACCTTTACACATGGATGCACAATAAGAACGGATTATGTCATTATATGAATACTTTCGTGACGTTTCGCTCTTTCAAAAGTTGGACCATTTTGTCTTCATGTGCCAATGAGCAGCTCTCATAGGAAAGACCGAGACCCCGCCTCCCGCGTCCTAAAACCCGGAAGTAAACTTCTTCCGGTTCCATCGTCAAAAAACAATGCAATTTCTCCATAGGGTTTTGGAAAATAGCTCAAAATAAGGTCTGTGGTTGAAACACATTTAAGAGAGGGATCACGTTTTGTTCAGCCAGATAATCTCCACATATCTACGCTACTTTTATAATTTTCGAATCATAAATCTAGTCGCCAGAAGCGAAATGCTAACGTTATGCTATAAAGGAACTACAATCTAGTACGGCAGGGTCGCACGACTCAACGTCACGCCAACTTAAGATCGCCTCAACTGACTTTCGCGCGCTTGCATATTTTAACAAAGCTTTTCATTTTATGATGATGGTCAGATAAAGATATAGATCCTAAAGATACTAAAGATACTACAGATACTTAAGATAGGCATATACTCTCTTTCAAGCAGAACACAGGGGGAAAGAAATTTAGCGGGAGTGTTTACGTAATCGGCGTAATGACGTACAACGGCCTCGACCATTTCTGTAGTCCACTAATGCCACTTGTTAACAACCATCGTTTTTCCGACACGTAAACTCTTCAGAAATCACCAGCGGGGTCACTGCTGATGTATTTAATGTGGTAGAACAAAACGTGATCTATCTCTTCATTTTGTGTCAAACACAGACCTTATTTGGAGCTATTTTCCAAAACCCTCTGGAGAAATTGCATTGCTTTTTGACGAAGGAACCGGAAGTGGTAAAAATGCTAACTTACTTCCGGGTTTTAGGACGCGGCACTGCGGTTCTCTATTAAACATCCATGGCACATACAGGTACTTCTGCTCTGACAGCCAGGCATGCTGGGTAATCTGTGACGTTTCGCTCTCTCAGAAGTTGGGCCATTTTGTCCTCATGCGCCAATGAGCAGCTCTCATAGGAAAGACCGAGACCCCGCCTCCCACGCTGTATCCAGGTCTTATTAAACATCCATGCTCTGACCTGAGTCCATGTGCAGAAAGCAGCGTCTCTCTGATCAGATCCGAGAGGTCCTTCAGACTCGGATCTTCTCCGGATAATTCGACGCGACTCGTCTGACGCAGGATCCGAACTCTCAGCTTCATTCTGGAGACAAAGAAACAGAAGAGGAGACAGTTATTAAAAAACTAGGATGAAAATACTACGCGTTACGACTTCATTTCACCGACATTTAGTGAAAACGTAATGGGGTTTGTTGGGAAGATGCATGCTTCAGAATCAGAATCTAGTTTATTGCCAGGTACATTTACACATACAAGGAATTTGCTTTGGTGTCTGGAGGAGCGAACATAAACAATCTTAAAAAAATAAGTTGCAAAGTAGGCAATACAAATAAAAACAATATATATAAGGATAATAAGAAAAAATAATTATTTTTCAGAAACAATTTACTAATAAAAAAGGATGCTAAAGACAAGTATTCACAACAAATGTAACTATACACATTACCACATATATGTTTGATTTCTATGGAAGATTTAGTTTTTGGAGTTTACACACACTTGGAAATATGACATACCTAATTTATTTTACATATACAGTCGACGTCTATTACAAACGAGCAGGAACAATATTGGTGGGGTTTTATTAGGGGGGGGGGGGGTTACCTTGGTTGCTGATTGGCTAATGGTTACACAAGCCAAAACATCGTGATGACATCATCAAGTGGCCAAAATCTGATCAGCTCATTTTCAGACAGGTTTTTATAGAAATGGATCAGGGAGAAAAAGAGAGAGAATCTTTGTTCCTGAAACTTTCAGAGTCTCTTTACACAGAGGGGACACATGTTGATGTAGAAGAGACATGAAGAAGAGGGACACATGTTGATGTAGAAGAGACATGAAGAAGAGGGGACACATGTTGATGTAGAAGAGACATGAAGAAGAGGGGACACATGTTGATGTAGAAGAGACATGAAGAAGAGGGGACACATGTTGATGTAGAAGAGACATGAAGAAGAGGGGACATGTTGATGTAGAAGAGACATGAAGAAGAGGGGACACATGTTGATGGAGAAGAGACATGAAGAAGAGGGGACACATGTTGATGGAGAAGAGACATGAAGAAGAGGGGACACATGTTGATGTAGAAGAGACATGAAGAAGAGGGGACACATGTTGATGTAGAAGAGACATGAAGAAGAGGGGACACATGTTGATGTAGAAGAGACATGAAGAAGAGGGACACATGCTGATGTAGAAGAGACATGTGTCCCCTCTGTGTAAAGAGAGAGTCTCTTTACAAAGAGGGGACATATGTAGAGGAGACATGAAGAAGAGGGGACACATGTTGATGTAGAAGAGACATGTGTCCCCTCTGTGTAAAGAGAGAGTCTCTTTCCACAGAGGGGACACATGCTGATGTAGAAGAGACATGTGTCCCCTCTGTGTAAAGAGAGAGTCTCTTTACACAGAGGGGACACATGTTGATGTAGAAGAGACATGAAGAAGTGCATTAAGCAGAATAGGTCCCCTTTAATATTCAGTTAATGAACAATAGGAAGCTACACTTTGTAAAACCAAACAGGACAAATAACAACAACACATTAATACAAAATAAATACAAATAAAATGGGCATAAATGCAATCAATATGTGTGTTATAATATCTAGTTTGTTATTTAATAAGAACTAATTAAATATCCACTTTTACATTTTCTGATGAGTCATTAATGCTGTTTTAAGTCCTGTTTATTATTTAAAATCAGACTAAATGTAATAAATAGGCGCAAAAAACAGATTTAATAATTTAATAACATGTAATAATCCGTTAATGAACGTTAGCAACATAACGTTTGAAAAACCACAACACATTAATGCAAAATACAATAGAAATAAAACAGGCATCAATTCATGGATTAAAGCAGACGTTTGTTATAAAGTATGGCTTGCTATTTAAGGAGAATTAATTACATATTTCGTTTTCCATCAAATCTGACTTGTTATTTAAGAAGAAAAAATGCAACGTTTCGTTTTCGTTTCTCCTAAAACGCTAACGTTTTTAAAGTTGCTGCGTAACAGTGAAGCTTTACTAGCTGACTAACTGAATACCAGGCTAGTTAGTTAACTTATGTAACCGACATTATGTTTATAAAAGCTGCCAAAGCTGTAAAATACTTACATGATGAATTAAAGTGATTCAATCCAGCTTGTTTTAGGACATTTCTCCGATAAATCGCACCTGTAAACAAACAGCTTCAAACAAATACAGCTTAACACACAGAGGTTCCGGTTGGGAATTTCAAAGTAAAAGCAATGTTAGAATTATATCCCAAATAAAAGTAGTAAAACCCCATTACATTGATCAAATATTTTTTATGAATGTTTTCTTTAATATATTATTGTAACATATATGTCTTTAAATGTTTTAATTTATGGAAAAGAAAGAACAAAAAGTTATTGCGAGCTTTTGTTTTGAAGCTTGAACTTGAAGGCAAGCTTCTCTCTACTGCGGGCAGAATCGCTCTTTATACAACACGCCGGTCCTAGAAAACATAACTGTTTTTAACATCACTTCTTTAAAATCCACTAAATTAGACAGTTTCAACAATATCTTAAACATTATAAAAGCTTTTCTTTTACATAAAGAGTTAAATAATGTAATGCGTCATGCCACATAAGCAAGGGAATTTCAAAATAAAGCCCTTGTGTCAAAACAAAGGTAATAAAAACGCTTAATTGATCTCATATTTTCAATAAATGGTAAAAAAACTCTCTTTATTAAATAATTATAACATACACGTCTTCAAATGTGTTAAATTGAAGAAAAGAAAGATCAAAAACCGATAGCAAGCTTTTGTTTTGAAGGCTAGTAGTCGAACATCCGCTTGTACTTGAAGGTTCGAATTATACTACAATGTATTTGACTAGATCTACGGCAAGCGAGTATATACGTTTTTAGCTACAACGCACTGCCTCCCGACTTCCATACTTATAAAATAATATCATATACTATTGAGTGTTCAATTTAAACAAAAAGTCCACTATTCATCTGCTCTTTTTAAGTAGAAATGTCATGCGTCATGCCAAAGAACCAAACGCGTTTTCTTTAAATAGCTTCCGAGCTGCCGTACCTCAGTGACTACTGACACTTGGCGTTAAACAAACCGGTGAAACGCAGCATAAAAATAGATTTAAACTCTTTAAACATCTAATATATTCTCCCCACAACAATGAGTCGCAGTTATAACGATGAGCTGCAGTTCCTGACAAGATCGGGAAGAACACCTGGAGGATTAAAAAGGGTTTTGTTCCCAACATGCAAGTAAGAGACACTTTTAGCTGTTAGCATGTTAGCTCTCAGTTATTTATACGGGCAGTTAGCACATGTTCTGTAGACTTTAACCTGCAGATAAATGCCCATAAACATACCATATACTTGTGATAATGTAGGCACAATAATCAGTGAAAGTACCCCCTGAAATCAGCTGCAAATGAAAGTTAAAACCTGCTGACGATGCTCAGTTATAAAGCAAATATTAGCTTTAAAATGACTTAGCTATTAAAGGGTGTGTCCTAATATATAATCAGTAAACATGTGAAAATGTTAAAAATAGAATCTATTTATTGGCTTCATATGCACCCTACATAATAGTTAAACGGTATTTAATTAACCATGTTAAGTGTCACTAATAAAATAACATGGCATAATATTTCCAAGACCATCAAAATGTATATTTATAACCAGGGGTGCACATAACTTTTTTTGTGAGTTACTCAGATGAGTACCAGCAGACAGCGTTTTGGTACTCACCCCACACGAAGCGTGGTCCTCCTCAGTGTCTCCTTCACTGTCCTCTATTTACACTTCTTGCATGCTAGATGATGAAGATGATGAAGATGCACCTCCCTGTCTCTTTTTAAGCCTCCGATTTGCTTTCTCCAAAACTTGTTGCCAAAACTGTGAAGTCCTTGCATTTCCTGAGGCCAAGTTGAAGGATCAAATACTAAGAAATGATCACATGACTTGAAGTCATATCTGATTTCAGATGTGGGAAGTTACTAAGTACACTTATTCAAGTATACTTAAGTACAATTTAGAGATATTTGTACTTTACTTGACTTTGATGCTACTGTGTACTTCTACTCCACTACAGTTCAGAGGTAAATGTGTACTTTTAGTCCATTACATGTATTTAATACCTTTAGTTACTTCACAGATGTGGATGAATGATGTGAAATATAACCAAGTGTTAAATCAGACTTTAGTTCCACCTGGAGTAAATCCTCAAGCTACCCTGCAGTATACAAAGTCATTCAAACTAGCTGCACCTTTACCAGCTTTGAGAACACTTTCATGATCAATCATTATAAAACATATCAGATATATTATTCTGAAATGGACCAATCTACTTTTACTTTTGGTACTTTAACTATATTTTGATAATACTTTTCTAATTTTACTAACGTAACATTTTGAGTGCAGGACTTTTACTGTAACAGAGTATTCCTACACAAGATCTGAGTACTTCTTCCACCTCTGTCTGATTTCAAACTCTTCCATTAACACCCTGAGTAAGTTGGCAACTGTGTGTTTCACTCCACTTTGGTGTAAATAAACTGCAGCAGCTTGACCACAGCGTGAACGTTGTGATCAGCTGATTTTGCGCAGTTCTCCAGTGTGTGTGCGGGGCACAGAATGTGCGCGGGGCACAGAATGTGTGCGGGGCACAGAATGTGTGCGGGGCACACAGAATGTGTGCGGGGCACAGAATGTTGCGGGGCACAGAATGTGTGCGGGGCACAGAATGTGCGCGGGGCACAGAATGTGCACGGGGGAGTCTCCCACTGCAGCCAGTTGGCGGAGTTTTGGCACAATTCTGTTGTTCATACCGACGTTAACCCTGTCTGTGCACACGGTGACCAACTCTGTCGTCCAGTGATCTAAGCCTCTGCCTCCTGTGGCGGGCGGAGGCGGGAAGTTTGAAAATGTGCCGTAAAGAGACGACACACCAACCTGAGTAGTGCGACGCGAATGCCCGACTGCCTCTGACGGCTTCGGACGGCCTCTGACTCCCAAAGTCGGGCCGGTGTGTAGAGGCCTCGTCGGTTATGTCCTGCGCGGCTCGCCCAGCTCCAGTTCAATCAGTCATAGAAAGTCCGAAGGTCTTTTGCAGGGAGCGAAACGGCAACGTAGCTGCTTCATGTCTTTGGGTTTTTTGACATGTCTAGTAGTTTACTCATTGAGTGTTGACAAGAAACACGTGTAGACGAAATATGTGTTTTGTTTTAGATGTTTTGAGGTACGCAAAGGCGCGTAGTCACACAAGTGACGTTACGCAATTCAGATTTGTGCCGCGCATGCGTACCTGCGTACCAGTTATGTGCACCCCTGTTTATAACACTATACAGTAACAATAAGTAGATGATAGCACAATAAATGTAAGGTTTTGTAAGTCTTTGGTATATATATTCACTTAAATATAACATATAACAAAGAAAAGCAACACATTTCCATATTGATTTGGTTGAAAACTGATTTGTTTTGCCACTTTTTCCTAAAACAATGCAGGTTTTAGAATAATTCATATCAATTAAACCAACAGTGCATATTTAAAACACCATCTGCAGCCAATCTTCTTCAGCTTCCATATTAACCATGAAAATAGCAGGTTACCGTTGTATTTGAATGAATTGTTTTGATTGTTTGCGTCAGGTCGAGGGGAACTTCTACGTGAACGAGCCTCTGGAGAAGCTGATGTTCGAGGAGCTTCGTAACGCCTGTAAAGGAGGAGGTCAGCTGCGGTTCACCTCACACATTGAGCTATTCAATCACAGCAGAGATGAACTTTAACTTTAAATGTATTTATTGCTTCTGCTCTTCAGGTTTCGGAGGGTTTCTCCCCGCCATGAAGCAGATCGGAACGTGGCGGCGCTGCCCGGCATCGTACACGTGAGTATCGTCTTAACGAGATTAATTGGAGGATTTAAGATAAGATAAGATAAGATGGACCTTTATTAATCCCTGTGGGGAAATTCAGTCGTTTAATCAGCAACAGGGTGAGAATGAAAAACAGCACAGATTCACACAGATTAGAGATAACTTTACAATTATATACACTTAAAGGTGGGGTCGGTCACTTTGGAGAAACCAGCTCCAGTGCGCTAGAATTTGAAAATACACAGCCGGAAGAAATCTGCCCCTTCCTCACAGAGCCCCCTCCAACACACACGACGCGCACATGACCAATGAGGGCACGAGATCAGTTTGTGCACAGATGGAGGGCTGACAGGCAGGTAGGCCATCCAGTTACTTTAGCCGGCTCAGATGATTGGTCGTGCTTTTCACAGCTCCACGGCTTCCACTGATGAGGTTTTTTTAATGGATTTTTTGTCAAAGCTCTGAAGATATTCATTGCTATCGGGATGTTAAGACATTCCATGGAATATAACAACAAGTGGATCTCGAGCCGGTTTCTCAAACTTACCTACCCCACCTGTAAGTGAGCCGGCCCGGCTAAAGTGACTGGATGGCCTACCTGCCTGTCAGCCTTCCATCTGTGCACACACTTATCTGGTGCCCTCATTGGTCATGTGCGCGTCCGTGTGTGTTGGAGGAGGGGCTCTGTGAGGAAGACTGAAGGAAGGGGCAGATTCCTTCAGACTGCGTACTTTCAAATTCTAGCGCCCTCGAGCTGGTTTCTCCATTCTCACCGACCTACCTTTTAAGTAACTTTTAAAATAAGAGATGAATTAAATGAACATATCAGAATCAGGTTTATCTCCAGGTAGGTTGACACGTACGAGGAATTTGACTTGGTGTCGTGGTGCATACATAAAAGTAAAACAAAAATACAAAAACAGAGATAGAGAACTATTATAAGAACACTATAATAACATTAAAAATACAAAAAAATATAGTAAAATATAGCAGTATTTACAATGCAATAGAATGGAATAAAATATGTGCAGTAATAATAAAAAAACAAACAGATATTGTGTACATTAATGTAATGCATATATACATATTAAATATATTAGATTTATTGGACCGTTAAAGCTTCACACTGAATTGTACGTTGTTTATTTCCCCCTCAGAGGTCCATCGGTCTCCCGGACGTTCACTCTGGATACGGGTTTGCGATCGGAAACATGGCGCCTTCGATATGAACGACCCCAACTCCGTGGTTTCTCCAGGTAAACACGCTTTTATAACTTTACTTATACGATGTTTTGTTATTTTATACTCGTACAAAGATGAAAAAAAACGTAGAAAATCCAAGATAGCCTTCATAAATTCACGAGAAAAAAACGTTGATATCTTCCGAGATAAAATAACAAACGTACGAAAAAACCAGACTTAAAAATATCAAAAATTCTCAGAGACTAAAGTCACAAATCTATGAGAATAATGTAATTTAAAAAATGTATGTTTTCTTTTAGATTAAAATGATGAAAAACATACTGATTTACGAGAAAATATTTACACATTCTCAGAAGATTAAAGTCCCAGATTTACGAGCAAAACAAATCAAAAATTGTTTTAGAAATGTGCAATTTTTTAACCTTAATTTTATGTCATAAATTCTGAGTTTTTCTTGGAATATTATTATTGTATACTTACAATATCTCTAGTACAGTGTAAAGAGTTACTTTCCACCTTTCTACCTGTTCATTCTGCAGCTCTAAACGATGCTAACACAGTATTTATTTAATAAAGGGGCTCTTTGTCGCCCCCTGCAGGCGGCATGGGGTTCTTCATTAATGATGCTAACACATTATTAATATAATAGAAAGGTGGAAAGTACCTCATTACGCCGTACTAGGGCTACTGTAGGTATATAAGTAAATAAATAAAGCGAAGAGGGGAATATTCCAAGAACAAATCACAAAATAACGGAATTTTTTTGGCAAATTTCTAAAACAATTTACGATTAATTTGCTCGTAAATCGGGGACTCTAATCTCTGAGAAGTTTTAAATATGTTCTCATAAATCAGTATGTTTTTCATCATTTATAATACATAATAAAGGGTCTCTCTGTCGCCCCCTACAGGCGCTGTGGGGTTCTTCATTAATGATGCTAACACAGTATTAATATAATAAAGGGTCTCTCTGTCGCCCCCTGCAGGCGGTGTGGGGTTCTTCATTAATGATGCTAACACAGTATTAATATAATAAAGTGTCTCTCTGTCGCCCCCTGTAGGCGCTGTGGGGTTCTTCATTAATGATGCCAACACAGTATTAATATAATAAAGTGTCTCTCTGTCGCCCCCTGCAGGCGCTGTGGGGTTTGACATTAATGATGCTAACACAGTATTAATATAATAAAGTGTCTCTCTGTCGCCCCCTGCAGGCGGTGTGGGGTTCTTCATTAATGATGCTAACACAGTATTAATATAATAAAGTGTATCTCTGTCGCCCCCTGCAGGCGGTGTGGGGTTCTTCATTAATGATGCTAACACAGTATTAATATAATAAAGTGTCTCTCTGTCGCCCCCTGCAGGCGCTGTGGGGTTCTTCATTAATGATGCTAACACAGTATTAATATAATAAAGTGTCTCTCTGTCGCCCCCTGCAGGCGGTGTGGGGTTTGACATTAACTGCGGCGTGCGGCTGCTCAGGACGAACCTGGATGAGAGCGACGTTCAGCCGGTGAAGGAGCAGCTCGCTCAGGCTCTGTTCGATCACATTCCTGTGGGGGTGGGTCCAAGGGGGTCATCCCCATGGGGGCCAAGTAAGAACAACTCACCTGTGTTCACCTGAGTTTACCTTTTTATACCTGAATTTTCCTGTCAAATCCTGTCTGGGACCAGAAGGAGGCCATGGAGATGGGGGCTTATTGGTCTCTTTGTTACCTCTCACCTGTCTCACCTTTTTCTCACCTGTCTGTCTCACCTGTGTTTAGAGACCCGGAGATGGGGGCTTATTGGTCTCTTTGTTACCTGTCTCACCTTTTTCTCACCTGTCTGTCTCACCTGTGTTTAGAGACCCGGAGATGGGGTTTATTGGTCTACGTTACCTGTCTCTCACCTGTCTGTCTCTCATTAGGGACCTGGAGGAGGCCCTGGAGATGGGTGTGGACTGGTCTCTATGTTACCTGTCTTTCTCTCACCTGTCTGTCTCTCACCTGTAGGGACCTGGATGAGGCTCTGGAGATGGATGTGGACTGGTCTCTATGTAACCTGTCTCACCTGTCTCTCACCTGTCTGTCTCTCACCTGTCTCACCTGTAGGGACCTGGAGGAGGCTTTGGAGATGGCGTGGACTGGTCTCTATGTTACCTGGCTCACCTGTCTGTCTCTCACCTGTCTCTCTCACCTGTCTCACCTGGAGGAGGCTCTGGAGATGGGCGTGGACTGGTCTCTATGTTACCTCTCTCACCTGTCTGTCTCTCACCTGTCTGTCTCCACCTGTCTCACCTGTAGGGACCTAGAGGAGGCTCTGGAGATGGGCGTGGACTGGTCTCTATGTTACCTCTCTCACCTGTCTGTCTCTCACCTGTCTGTCTCTCACCTGTCTCACCTGTCTGTCTGTCACCTGTCTGTCTCTCACCTGTCTCTCTCTCACCTGTCTCACCTGTCTGTCTCTCACCTGTCTCACCTATAGGACCTGGAGGAGGCTCTGGAGATGGTTTTTGTTTGCTCTATGTTACTTGTCTCTCTTACCTGTCTCTCTCTCACCTGTCTCTCTCTCACCTGTCTCACCTGTCTGTCTCTCACCTGTCTCACCTGTAGGGACCTGGAGGAGGCTCTGGAGATGGGGGTGGACTGGTCTCTGAGGGAGGGCTATGCCTGGGCGGAGGATAAAGAGCACTGTGAGGAGAACGGCCGGATGCTTCAGGCGGATCCTAACAAGGTGTCGTCTAAAGCCAAGAAGAGAGGCCTTCCTCAGGTACACCCCCCCCCCCCCCCTACCTTATTTACAGGTGTATTCATTAATTGATTAATAACCGTCCCTCTCTCTCTCTGCAGCTGGGAACTCTGGGAGCTGGAAACCATTACTGTGAGATCCAGGTCGTCGACGAGATCTACAACGACTACGCAGCCAAGAAGATGGGAATCGACCACAAGGGACAAGTGTGTGTGATGATACACAGCGGGAGCAGGGGGTTAGGACACCAGGTGGCCACAGGTACACACACACTCACACACACACACTCACACTCACACACACACACTCCACACACTCACACTCACACTCACACTCACACACTGAGACACATGCAGACACTGAGGCACACACACACACAGAGACTGAGACACATACAGACACTGAGGCACACACACACACACACACACACACCACCACACACACACACACCCACACACAGAGACTGAGACACTGAGGCACACACACACACACAGACTGAGACACATACAGACACTGAGACACACACACACACACACACACACAGAGACTGAGACACATACAGACACTGAGGCACACACCACACACACACACACACACACACACCACACACACAAACACACCACACACACACAGAGACTGAGACACATACAGACACTGGGCACATACTCACACACTCATTCACACTCACACACACACACTCACTCACACACACACACTTAAAGTAACTCTCCTGGTTGTAGACGCGTTGGTGGCGATGGAGAAGGCGATGAAGCGTGATCAGATTGTGGTGAACGACCGTCAGCTGGCCTGCGCTCGCATCCACTCCCCCGAGGGCCAGGACTACCTGAAGGCCATGGCAGCCGCCGGGAACTACGCCTGGGTCAACAGAGCCTCCATGACCTTCCTGACCCGACAGGTACACACACACACACCACACACACACACACACACACACACACACACACACACACACACACACACACACACACCTCTACCTGGGTCAATGATCCTGAAGATAGTGAATGTCCTCTTCCAATCTGAGAGTAACATGATAACAAAGGTATCCCAACTGTAGCTGTGAACATGACAGGATGTATGATTACCTAGAAGAGCATCAGGACTGTTTTAGGCATATGATAGCTATGTGATTAACATGATGATTCAGCCTCTATGGAGAGAGACATATGACAAGCATGATCATTTCTGACGTGGAGCTAATCTGAAGTAAACATTGAATACTGCTTTCTATTCCGCCATCTTGTGACTGTGTAACTCCCTCTCTTGGATATCAGCATGTGAAGGACACTGTTCAGGAACTAGTTGATGCTCTGTATGTGATGACTACTTCCATTCTGGAGAGGATCATAAATACATGGATCCTGAGATTGAAGCTCAAGCCGGGGACCAGGGATTATTAACATTTTGAAGATTTTGAGAAAAAGTCAGAATTTTGAGGAAAAGTCAGATTTTTGAGATTTTTAGAAGTCAGATTTTGAGGAATAATTCAGAATTTGAGATATTAAAGGAAGAGGTGTCATGGCCATTTCCACTGATCATAATTCATTGTTGATGTCTACTAAAATATTTATACTGTGCATTGTTCCAAACTCACATTGGTTCTCATACAGCATCTCTGTAAAGTGTGTGTATTCAGCAGTATTCACTCTCTCCACTAAACGGCTCGTTGCAGCGCTTGCCACCCCCCTCCTGTGAGCCCAGTGTGCTCCGATTGGTCAGCTCGGGCACTCTGTTCTGATTAGTCAACCACCAGAGAGGCTCCGCCCATGTCTAACACAGTGTTTTTTCGGCTCTGAGCGGAGTGTCAGTTTAAAAAATGGCGTCAGTACAGCCGTATATGTATGAACCGGAGTAGCTACTGGCCATATCCTACGTCACGATACCCAGGAAGTAAACAATGGACAATGACGTATCTCCAACGAGGCGTTTTGGGGAGGTCTTTTCTGTGTTAGAGTTTTACTCGCTACAGGTGTACTTTGAGGGTTTTGACTCTGCAGACCGTTTACATGCAGAAAAACCTTCATAACACACAAGGGGACGGGTAATAACCGGAAAAAGCATGACATGTGTCCTTTAAGACAATGTCAGAATTTTGAGAAAAAGCCCAAATGTTGAAAAAGTCAGAATTTTGAGAAAAGTCAGAATTTTGAGAAAATGTTGAGATGTTTTAGAAAAAGTCAGAATTTTGAGATTTGAGGAAAGTCAGATTTTTGAGATTTTTAGAAAAAGTCAGATTTTTGAGAATAATTCAGAATTTGACATATTTAGACAATGTCCGAATTTTGAGAAAAAGCCAAAATGTTGAAAAAGTTAGAATTTTGAGAAAAAAAACCATCATTTTGAGAAAAAAACTCAGTGTTATGTACATGACAACCGGTATTCCTCCATCTTGTGACTGTGTAACTCCCTCTCTTGGATATCAGCATGTGAAGGACACTGTTCAGGAACTAGTTGATGATCTGTATGTGATGACTACTTCCATTCTTGAGAGGATCAGAAATACATAACCCCCCCCACCCCCCCTCTTTATTTCCAGGCGTTTGCCAAAGTGTTCGTCACGACTCCGGACGACCTCGACATGCACGTGATCTACGACGTTTCTCACAACATCGCCAAAGTGGAGGAGCACATGGTGGACGGGAGGCAGAAAACTCTCCTGATCCATCGCAAAGGGTCCACCCGAGCCTTCCCCCCCCACCACCCCCTCATCCCCGTCGACTACCAGGTCCCCGAACTCATCACACCGCCTCTTAAAGGGTCTTAACGAGGGTCTTAACAAGCTGACGGATAGTTCATTTGTGAATTTGTTTCTGTTAACGAGTGTCCTAACGAGTGTCTTCCTCAGGGTCTTAACAAGGATCTTAACGAGTGTCTGAACAAGGGTGTTAACGAGGGTCTTAACGAGTGTCTAAAACGAGTGTCTTAACGACGAGTGTCTTAACGAGGGTCTTAACGATGAGGATCTTAAGTATCTTAACGAGGGTTCTTAACAATGAGGGTCTTAACAACGAGGGTCTGAACAAGGGTCTTAACGAGGGTCTTAACGGGAGTCTGAACAAGGGTCTTAACCAGGGTTTTAATGAGGGTCTTAACAACGAGGGGCTTAACGAGAGTCTTAACAAGGTCTTAACAAGTACCTTAACGAGGTGTTAACGAGTGTCTTAAACGAGGGTCTTAACGAGCTAACGTAGAGTTAATTGGTAAATGTATGTTCCTGTTAACGAGGGTCTTAACGAGCCTCATAACGAGGGTCTTAAAAAGGGTCTTAACGAGGGTCATAACGAGCTAACGTAGAGTTAATTGGTAAATGTATGTTCCTGTTAACGAGGGTCTTAACGAGCCTCATAATGAGGGTCTTAACGAGTGTCATAACGAGCTAACGTAGAGTTGATTGGTAAATGTATGGTCCTGTTAACCAGGGTCTTAACGAGCTGACAGAGAGTTAATTGGTTAATTTACGTTTGTGTTTCAGCTCACCGGACAGCCGGTTCTGATTGGAGGAACGATGGGAACCTGCAGCTACGTCCTGACCGGCACAGAGAAAGGAATGACGGAGACCTTCGGGACCACCTGTCACGGAGCCGTACGAGATTTAACTAATTTAATTAATTAGCTTTCTCATAAATTTGATATTTCGCAATTTTAAAAAACTCGGATAATAACGGAATTTTTTTTCAGGAAATATTTGTTGTTTTCTCTCTTCAATGTTCCACTTTAATTCTTGTACATTTGTATTCTAGTATATTTTAATAATGAATTGATAATGAATTGATCCGTACCTGTGTTGTGTTCAGGGTCGCGCTCTGTCCCGGGCGAAATCTCGCAGAAACATCGGCTTCCAGGACGTTTTGGACAAACTCGCCGATCAAGGAATCGCCATCAGGGTCGCCTCGCCAAAACTCGTCATGGAGGAGGTGAGCAGGGGTTTTTTTTACATCAGTAATTCAATCATTATTGGGTTATTCTTAGTTTGGGTTGTGGCGGCGACTTTGTCACCTCTAACATTTCGGGAACATTTTTTTATATTATTTTTGCGACTCAAAGTTGGCACTTAGATATTATCCACGCTTTCTTAAAATTGTTATTAGTTTAATTTCAGTATACATTTCTTATTGACAGATTTGTTATTTATTTTCAATAATCTTTTATTTTTCATCACGTTGGCACTAATTGGCTTCCATATAATGCAAACAGTAAGCATTTTATTTTGTAAACTTCCCTCGGAATATATTTTAGTTTTTTACACGTTGGCGTGAATTGCTTCCGTACGTTGCAAACAATGGATTTCTTTGTTGTTTCTCAATATTTTTCTTTTTTTTCATCTCTTTGGCGTTAATCCTCTTCCATACTATGCAAACACTAACATATTTTTCTCCCGTGTGTCCTTCAGGCTCCTGAATCATACAAGAACGTGACGGACGTTGTGAACACTGTCACGACGCAGGAATCAGTCAGAAGGCGATCAAACTGCGACCGATCGCCGTCATTAAAGGATGAATACTGCACGACGTTAAAGACTTTAACCACAAACAGGAAGCTCGTTAAGGACAGGAAGCTCGTTAAGGACAGGAAGACTTCTGAGCGGGAAAGCAGAAGATACTTCGCTTTTTTTTTTTTTTTCATTTCTGGAGTCGAATGAATTTATGTCGAAGAAAGGAATTTAATTTCTAACCTGAAAAGAAAATGTAAAAATGTTCTGTTCATGCCAAATAAAAATATCACTAAAAACTGAATTTATGATAACTGCATTACAGAAACACCTTTAATGTTCCTTTTCTTTGCCTCTACGCAAGTTATAAGATACCAATAAATAATATTTTAGAGAATCCAGTTTCTTTATATTTATCGAGTCAAACTAGGAAATATTTAGGGAATAAAAACTGAATTTCCTTTGAAGATTTATTTTCTTTCTTTTTGATTGCTGTTAATGATTTATTTACGATTGAAAATGTCGGCTAATTGGCTTTAAAATTCAGATAAAACTGACCATTTTCTTAGCGATTCTTCTTACTGCTTAAACTGCAGAAGATAAATCACTAAAAGCTGAATTTAATGATAAGCTGCGTTACAGAAACACCCGAAATGTTCCTTTTCTTTGCCTCTACTTAATTGAACACTTGATTCTTAGAGAATATTTCAGTTATTTTTCTTAATTGTTTTTACTAATTACAGATGTTTAATTTTCCTCCGTTTCCCCACAAGGCCTTCGATACGCCGCCTTAGTTTCTCTAGCGTGAGGGTTTACAGTGAAGCTTCTTTCACGATTTTTAACCACACTTTTTTCCGTGCTTTTGCGTTTCCTGTCAAACGTCAATATCTCCTCGTTATCTCCTCGTTATCTCCTCAATATCTCCTCAATATCTCCTCGTTATCTCCTCGTTCTCCTCAATATCTCCTCGTTATCTCCTCGTTATCACCTCAATATCTCCTCGTTATCACCTCAATATCTCCTCGTTATCTCCTCGTTATCACCTCAATATCACCTCAATATCTCCTCGTTATCACCTCAATATCTCCTCGTTATCACCTCAATATCTCCTCGTTATCTCCTCGTTATCACCTCAATATCACCTCAATATCTCTTCGTTATCACCTCAATATCTCCTCGTTATCACCTCAATATCTCCTCGTTATCACCTCAATATCTCCTCGTTATCTCCTCGTTATCACCTCGTTATCACCTCAATATCACCTCAATATCTCCTCAATATCTCCTCAATATCTCCTCGTTATCTCCTCGTTATCACCTCAATATCTCCTCGTTATCACCTCAATATCTCCTCGTTATCTCCTCGTTATCACCTCAATATCACCTCAATATCTCCTCGTTATCACCTCAATATCTCCTCGTTATCTCCTCGTTATCACCTCAATATCTCCTCGTTATCACCTCAATATCTCCTCGTTATCACCTCAATATCACCTCAATATCTCCTCGTTATCACCTCGTTATCACCTCAATATCACCTCAATATCTCCTCGTTATCACCTCAATATCACCTCAATATCTCCTCAATCTCCTCGTTATCTCCTCGTTATCACCTCAATATCTCCTCGTTATCACCTCAATATCTCCTCAATATCTCCTCAATATCTCCTCGTTATCACCTCAATATCTCCTCAATATCTCCTCAATATCTCCTCGTTATCACCTCAATATCTCCTCGTCTCCTTGTAGAGAACCAGCTTCAGTGAGAGACTTACACATTGCAGGCAATAATGGAGGACGTGAGTGAATTTCTGCGCGCCAAGGGGTCCAAGAGGAAACCATATTGCAAATGGAAGAACAAAAGGTGAGTTATAAATATATAAGTGTGTTTTGGGCGCTCGTAAAAACAACGAAAAGGCGTTAGAATGTGAAATGCAGACATTGATGAGCTAGCAGCAAGCGCATTAGCTTATATGCTATGGCTTCCCCCCCCCCCCCCCCCCCCCCCATCTAATACTGCGGTCAACTCAGCCGTCTCTCAAATTTGCTTGGTCAAATGAGCAGCTCTTCATTTTTGAGTGCGCGATTAATAGCGTCTTTACGGTAATCGCCTAGAAGCGGCACTGACGCTTGTACAAGAATAAAATAATGCATGTTTTTGTGCCATATTTTTAAATAAAAATATGTTTTACCATAACTTGTTAATAAAATTGGTACTGTTGGACTCAGTACTTGTTAGACTACTACCACAAGTACAATCAAGTACTTTTATCGTGTACCTTTTGAGTAATACCCTGTCAAACTCCCCTCCAGAGTACAATAATGCATGTTTTCTGCCATCTTTGATGAGAGATAAAATGATTTTTTGCCATAAGTTCTCAGTGAAGGTGGTACTGCAGGACAGAGTACTACTTGGACTACTACCACAAGTACAATCAGGTACTTTTATGTGTACGTTTTGAGTAATACCCTGTCAAACCCCTCCAGAGTACAATAATGCATGTTTTCTGCCATCTTTGATGAGAGATAAAATGATTTTTTGCCATAAGTTCTCAGTGAAGGTGGTACTGCAGGACAGAGTACTACTTGGACTACTACCACAAGTACAATCAGGTACTTTTATCGTGTACTTTTGAGTAATACCCTGTCAAACCCTCCTCCAGAGTACAATAATGCATGTTTTCTGCCATCTTTGATGAGAGATAAAATTATGTTTTGCCATAAGTTCTCAGTGAAAGTGGTACTGCATGACAGAGTACTACTTGGACTATTACCACAAGTACAATCAGGTACTTTTATCGTGTACGTTTTGAGTAATACCCTGTCAAACTCCCCTCCAGAGTACAATAATGCATGTTTTCTGCCATCTTTGATGAGAGATAAAATGATTTTTTGCCATAAGTTCTCAGTGAAGGTGGTACTGCAGGACAGAGTACTACTTGGACTACTACCACAAGTACAATCAGGTACTTTTATCGTGTACTTTCTGAGTAATACCCTGTCAAACTCTCCTCCAGAGTACAATAATGCATGTTTTCTGCCATCTTTGATGAGAGATAAAATTATGTTTTGCCATAAGTTCTCATTGAAAGTGGTACTGCATGACAGAGTACTACTTGGACTATTACCACAAGTACAATCAGGTACTTTTATCGTGTACTTTCTGAGTAATACCCTGTCAAACTCCCCTCCAGAGTACAATAATGCATGTTTTCTGCCATCTTTGATGAGGGTAAAATGATTTTTTGCCATAAGTTCTCCGTGAAGGGGTACTGTTGGACTCGGTACTACTAGGACTACTACCACAAGTACAATCAAGTACTTTTATCGTGTACCTTTTGAGTAATACCCTGTCAAACTCCCCTCCAGAGTACAATAATGCATGTTTTCTGCCATCTTTGATTAGAGATAAAATGATTTTTTGCCATAAGTTCTCAGTGAAAGTGGTACTGTTGGACTCAGTACTACTAGGACTACTACCACAAGTACAATCAGTACTTTTATCGTGTACCTTTTGAGTAATACCCTGTCAAACCCCTCCAGAGTACAATAATGCATGTTTTCTGCCATCTTTGATGAGAGATAAAATTATTTTTGCCATAAGTTCTCAGTGAAAGTGGTACTGCATGACAGAGTACTACTTGGACTATACCACAAGTACAATCAGGTACTTTTATCGTGTACGTTTTGAGTAATACCCTGTCAAACTCCCCTCCAGAGTACAATAATGCATGTTTTCTGCCATCTTTGATGAGAGATAAAATGATTTTTTGCCATAGTTCTCAGTGAAAGTGGTACTGCATGACAGAGTACTACTTGGACTATTACCACAAGTACAATCAGGTACTTTTATCGTGTACGTTTTGAGTAATACCCTGTCAGACTCCCCTCCAGAGTACAATAATGCATGTTTTCTGCCATCTTTGATGAGAGATAAAATGATTTTTTGCCATAAGTTCTCAGTGAAGGTGGTACTGTTGGACTCAGTACTACTAGGACTACTACCACAAGTACAATCAAGTACTTTTATCGTGTACTTTTTGAGTAATACCCTGTCAAACTCCCCTCCAGAGTACAATAATGCATGTTTTCTGCCATCTTTGATGAGAGATAAAATGATTTTTTGCCATAAGTTCTCAGTGACAGTGGTACTGCAGGACACAGTACTACTTGGACTACTACCACAAGTACAATCAGGTACTTTTATCGTGTACTTTCCGAGTAATACCCTGTCAAACTCCCCTCCAGAGTACAATAATGCATGTTTTCCGCCATCTTTGATGAGAGATAAAATTATGTTTTGCCATAAGTTCTCAGTGAAAGTGGTATGTTGGACTCAGTACTACTTGGACTACTACCACAAGTACAATCAGGTACTTTTATCGTGTACTTTTGAGTAATACCCTGTCAAACTCCCCTCCAGAGTACAATAATGTATCTTTTCTGCCATCAGCGGAGGGAGGGGGAGCTGCGCTGCGGAAGAGCAGGGTGCGAGTGAGAGCTGTCATCTTCCCTTTACAAGCTTCACAAATGTATTTATCGTGTGACTTTGGAAATAAAAGTGTCATATTCTGAAAGCCAAGACTTTGTTTATTTAAAATCAAACAAAACACCCGAACCCCCTACACAAATCCACTTTTATTTTTAAATGAGCCGTTGCGACTTCCGACTGATTTCGATAGAGTGGGTCACATATAAATAAATAATAACAATAATAATAAATTAATGGTTTAGAAAGCTTCTATGCAAGCGTCTATGTTTGCCCCGCCCCCTGCGTTGTGTAAACGACCAATGTCCTTGCGTAACAGAGCGCGTAAATAACTGTGAATTTGTGCGGATCCACGCACCTCAAATGGAGGCACTTCGAGGGTACGTATATATGTATTTCAACAGAAAAGTTCTTATGTACATAATTGTGTTCGAAAATAAAACACAAATGTTTATATGAATTGTTTATTACACATCTTTCGAAAAAAAGAGACACTAATCCTATCCTGTTTATAAAATTGTGTGGTTGGCGCAATTTTTCGAATTTCACTTTGTTTTGAAAAGTGGTCGTGACACTTTCTACACACTAGTTTCCCTACTATTTGTCAGCGACACCTGTAGACAGAATTGACAGTTTCAGGTTACAGAATATTGTTTTAGGATCCATTATATCACGTTGGGTAAATTCATGAGGATACCAATAACCTCCATCTTTTTATTAAAGAGATTTTCGCTCTTCTCCACCCGACATACGGCAAACTCACATGTTGTTTAACAGATGACACGTTTGTAAACCAAAACCCTGCTGGGGGGTCTGGGGTGATATATTTTCTTTTGAAATTGTATTAACATGTCCAAATTTAAGAATCCCCATAAAAAGTGTCAACGGATAAACTGTTTTCTCAAGATGTAGGCCTATATGTATTATTTTTGAAAATAAAACAATGTTCTTGTTTATTACAATTAAAAGAGTCTAAACTGAGTAAAAAGGCTTGTTTTGTCTTTTCAGAGTCTTTGTTTTCTCAACGTTTGGGAAGGTAAGTGTTTCTTATTTGTCACACAATTTCATATTTTCTTACAAAGACATGACAGAACTTTGACATTTCAATTTCAGCCAAGAAAAAAATCATAACAAAAGAAGTCCTTTTAGCTGTCACTGACAAGCTTCGAGCCACAACCAAAACAAAAGACAATGATGAAGGTGACGAGAAAGCCACTTTCTGGGGCGAGGTGTGTCAGGAGCTTGGAATTCCCGATTCCAAGACCAATAGGACACGGCTTCATCATGCCTATAATCATCATAAAAAGGTAAAGAAAGATTTATATTTCAATTTTTTATAAATATTACACAACCATGATTCTTATTTCTGCTTTGCTTTTACCTTCATCATCAGTCTGCCTGTGTGAACAACTTTAATTTGGATGTGCTATAATATTTTATATTATTTGATTAATAATTAAATCTTTGGATTTAATTTGCTCCTTGTCATGTGCAGATGAGACACAAGACACAGATGGTGACCGCAGCACCTGCCAGCCTATCGACAGACAGTGACCACAGTGCCATCGACAGTGACCACAGTGCCATCGACAGTGACCACAGTGCCATCGACAGTGACCACAGTGCCATCGACAGTGACCACAGTGCCATCGACAGTGACCACAGTGCCATCGACAGTGACCACAGTGCCATCGACAGTGACCGCACAGTGCCTGCTACCCCATCGTCGGTTACACAGGCATTCACAGAGACGAGTGAACCAGAAGACGTTTCAGAGGTAAATATCGCATATTAGCACGTAGTTAGTGTTAGTGTGTTATGAAACATGCACACTACTGTGTGGAGTGAAATTATAGTTAGTCCAAAATAAACAATTTCAGAGATATTGATTCACATCAGTAAAGAGTCATTCCAACTTTGGTCACTTTCGCTAATATTTTTTTCATTGTGTTTTACAGTGTAATTCATCAGGGACATATGACTCCTCATCACACTCAAAAGATGGGCAACTCTTACACTCATTTAAATTGCCTTCAAATCCTTCATTGTTTTTTGTCACTAAAAGTGACTGGAAAAAACTGAGGATGAGACAACATAAGCGTCGATTCAAATCTTTAAACTGGACTTCAGTCATGGCCACTGGCATCCGGAGTGTCCACCCACACTGTTGCTTTGTCTTCAAATCTCACAGTGTGCGAACAGTTGGGTCAAAAAGGAAAGGGTCACTTTTTTCATGTGTTGGCTACTGTCGATTTGATGACTGCCCTGTGGAGGTCGAAGTTGACATTGAGGATGAGTCATCCCTTAAGGCAGTTGTGACCTTCAGAGGTGAAAAAGCATGGCACAACTGTGAAGAACTGAAACATCGGCCTGTGCGTGCAGATGAAAGGGATGCACTTGCTAATGCCCTCACCAGCAAACTTCCCAGAAGTGTGTACCTTAATAATCTCAATAAACTGGATGACACTGTGTTGGCTTCTGGAAACAGAGACCAGGTACCATCAACTGGTGTAATGAAAACATTGTCCTGGCAGGCAAGAAAGAAGCTGAGAAAACACAGCAATGAAATGATCAGCCTCAGAAAAATGATGGAGGAAGAGCTTGAGACTGAGGAAGCAGTCATTAAAAAACTTATAGCACACCCCAAAGGAGTCATGCTATGGTCCAACAAAACAATTGACCTCTTCCATGACAGGTGCAGGGAAGACATTGTATATGTGGATGCGACAGGGAGCATTGTTAAAAAGGCAAAAGGGAAAACCTCACCTTTTTATGTGTATGAGATGGTGGTCCGAAATCCGTTCAAAGGATCCTCCCCTGTCCCTGTGGCCACCTACATCACAAACGACCACACAACAGCCTCCATATCCTTTTTCCTTGGGTCATTTCTGACTGATGTAATAAGACTCCATGGAAGGGGAGCCAAACAAAGGCCTGTCATGCTGATCTGTGATGGCTCTACAGTCCTCATGCAGTCCATGGCCTATCATTTCTGTGGAGTCAGCCTCCAGGAACTTCTCTCCAGGTACTACAGCATCGTAACTGGACAGGCAAAGCATGATTGCATAAGGCTACCAATCATGCATCGCTGTCTCAGTCATGTGATGAAAAATGCTAAGGACCTATGTCGAAAACAGTAAGTGATTTCTGCCCAGTGCTACAATGATTCCTGAAGTCATTCATTTGTAAAGTCTTTGTAATAATAATTTTACAACCTTTTTATTACAGTGCCGCCAAAATTACCACCTGGCTATGCATGTTTTTGGACTGATGACACAGGCCACCACAATGTCCGAGCTGGATGAAGTTGTCACCAGTGCTGTGGTGGTATTCTCCAGCTCCCACAGTGACAGAAATGTTGGAAAACATTTTGAAAATCTCCAAGGACTACTGACAAATTCAGCACAGTCAAACTTGGACGATTCAACCATTGTGGAAGACTGTGTGGTAATAATTATGTGAATGTTGGAAGTTGTATCATAGCTCAAAAATCTCATAAAAAATGATTTGTTTACCTTCAAGTACAACACAGCACAGAAAAGAGGACAGAGGCAGTGTGACCAGAAACAATGGAAAAATATTAACATGGTTTACATATTTTCGTATTACCGAAAGCTCAATGCAATGCAACTAAAGTTATTTGTGGATTGTTTTTTCTAGAATGATATCGGACCTACGCCCTTCAAACAGCATTTTGAGGACTTAATAACCCAAACAGTTATTGAGAAATCTGGTGATGACAACATGTACTTCTGCCCGACTTTCATCCCTTCCTTGCTTAAGTACTTTCTGCCCCTGGCTGGTCTGTGGTCTGGCCTACTCTTGGGTAAGTTTTCATTTGCACGTGTTTCTATAGCTGCTTGTTAATGTAATGTAATATAAAATAAGAAGGCATGTTTACTGTTTGGTTAGGTGACCTTGGAACAGGGACCATTTATCAGAAACTTTCCCAGAAGTACAACAATGCTGCAAAAAAACCCACACAGGTACAAAAACCTAAAGCTTTGATGTAATATTGAATTTCATTGCATTATTCGATAATCAATATTATAAACTGCAATGTAAACAGTATGTAATCCAAGTGATTGTTAACATTATAATTTGATGTACCGTAACTAATATGTTCAACCGCAGAATTACACAGAGGACAACAAAACTCAAGGGATAATGGAAAAAAGCCAGTGGGACCTCAAAAAGATCCGTTTTCAACGGAGACGTCTGACCAGGCTGGACGATTTTGTACATACATACAAAGTCACCTTGAGCGCCCTGCTAAGGGAATATGGCGACTCTCTGAGGAGGGGGAAGAAGGTACAGTTTGTTATTTATATATGGCTGTTATGTTATCACATTGGTCCCTAGTCATTAAGCATTGCTATCGATTATGTTAGGAAAATATCACTCGCCACTGGCTTGAGTTTCAATAATCAGGATATATGTATTTATTATCCTTGCAAGAATGGTAGTAGTCATCACATAGAGAGCATTTGGTACAAATAGTTCACAGAACAGTGTCCTTCACATGCTTTATATATAAGAGACTTGTAGACAGACTTTTTACACCGTCACAAGATGGAGGAATACCGGTTCAAAGCAGTATACAATGTTTAGTTTAGATTAGCTAAGGCTCACGACAGAAATGATCATGCTTGTCATATGTCTCTCTCCATAGAGGCTGAATCATCATGTTAGTCACATAGCTATCATATGCCTAAAACAGTCCTGATGCTCTTCTAGGTAATCATACATCCTGTCATGTACACAGCTACTTAGGGTCTTTGTCATCATGTGCTACTCTGATATTAGAAGAGTACATTCAGTATTTTCGCAACAGTTAGTCTGCAGGTAATTTGGTCATTATTAACAGTTATATTAGGTGTGCTAATAATATCTCACAATAATATTGATACACCAATCAAAACTGTGATGCAAGTATGCTGAATTTAGTTGGTTTCAAAATTTTGATGAATAATAATTCATGAAATAATACATTTATTTCAGGCAAAGAAAATGTTTGTTGTGAAAAGAAAACAACATTGAATAACGTGAAATGGCAGAATATATCTAATGAAAGGTAATTTATGAGTGCATTTACCCTGTCAATATTCCTTATTAACTGCAGACCCATCGTGTGGACATGGAGCGATGGAAACAAAGAAAGCAGAACAGGCGAGGAGTTTATGTGACACCCATAAACAAGCCTTTTGTTTTCAGACAGCACAAGAAGAATGTATGTATTTTTGAGAGCAAACCATTGTTATCCTGTTTGTTGAAAATAACATAAATGTTATAATATTTGTGTTATTAACACTTTTTTTTTCTCAGCTCATGCAGAACACAAAAACAGCAAAAGCTCCAGCTCCACTACAAAAACAAGTGCCAGGTCAAACTGAAGCACATATTCCATCACAGGTAATCCCATTTTGCATGGTTAAACAAAGCCAGGAAGCATTTTAAACACATACATCTAAACCAGCTTGGAATCTACAGCTTAATGTTGCATTTTCTATTAGTATAGGTAATGATAGAAGAACTGAAGATTCAAATTGTGTGATGAAGTGATTAACTATGACATGCACTTAACAACACATATTGGACAATGTGAAAGGCAATGTTGATGTTTCGGCTTCTATACAGGATCCAAAAGACAAGGCAAGACAAGGTCAATCTTCATCCACATCAAAATGACGGAGCATGCTGAGGATGACGCACAGGGAGGTAAAGGATGCTTCATCAGAGGTAAGAAACTGTAAGGACACATCATCAGGGAGTTCATCAGAGGGACCAGATAAAAATAGTAAAACAATTGATTAACTAAAAAGTTAAAATGCAGATTTTAATGTTTAAGGAATGCTAAAGGAACGTTATAAAATAATACATTTCAATTTACAATGTGTATCTCATGCTCTGTTAACAATCTAGCTTTGGGACATAAAAATGATATAGTATTTTTTTTGTGACCCCCAGCTGATCGCGTTGTGGAAAAAAAAGGACACTGAGGTGGTGGTGTCTGTAGTCCCCACTCAAATAAGAGGCAACAGTTTTACCATCCGTCACTCTGACATGCGGACCCTTAGACCACACCAGTGGCTTACAGGCGAGGTATTTCATCCATATCATAGGACAGAACCAGTGCTCATACCAAGTCTCTTCACTACACATGAATCCAATATTCATGTAACGCTAGCTTCATGGCACACCACTGAAGTCTTGTTAGCACCCAAAGCCTAAAATGTATAAAATTGTTTTTAAAAGTGAATCTTAAAAGGCATCCACAGTTGAATATTTAACTTTTATTGTACACTAGAAGAAGTAGTCAAATGTGGTCACTCACTGTTATAATGTTCTGTTCTTATCAACAAAGCTTAACACCTGACAACTACATTATTATTTAATATAATTGTATTTCTTATTAATGTCTGCTTGTCGACATTCTCTCCAGATCATCGAGTGTCTTTTCCATATACACGCGCATAATGTGAACTGGGGACAAGGATTTATATTCTCAACCACTACACAGCTGGTGTGATCCTCTTTGGGGAAAGAGAAGAGGTCAGGAGGCACACTTTGTCAAAGGTAACTTGTGTTTCTATTGAGGATAACTACAAAGGTTTTCATTATGTCTTTGTCTAAATATAAACATACTCTATCAAGCTATTTGACTCTACTGTATAAAGAAAATAAATACAGCCTGATGGGAAATGGAAGTTGTTTTGTTCTTATGTATTACAGATACACTTTGACAGCTATGGAGCCATTGTGTCCTTTGTACATGTAGACGGTATACACTGGAATTTCTGGTTAGTAGTGTCTATATCATATAATTGTATATTTCTTGATCAGCCAAGTTTTTGGAGATGTTGTGTTTATTTCAAAAATATATATTTCTTTTTCTGTGTCCACAGTACATCAATGCTGAAGAAAGCACAGTGTATTTGGCAGATCCTGCACGCAACTCTGCAGAGCAGGCAGAGTCAGACAATGCTGCCAAGAAATTCCGGTACTAACTGCATACAATTTCACCTATTTTTCAAAAATATTTATTTCATTCTATTCCCTCATATATAATGTTTATATTTATTGTTATATTTATGTGGGAATAGATGGATCAGCTATATTGCCACAACCAGCCCTTTTGTTTTTTTATTTTATGTGCTACTACACCAGAACATATAATGTGTGAAAAATGTGTGCATGTTGGACTTTGGTCCATACCGATTATACCATAACACCCAATCCACTGAATAAACAACCTGTCCTTAGAGTGAACAATTGTCAATTCAGTTTGATATCAGACTAGGTGTCTGCATGTTACATCTTAAAATATACATTTGGGAAACATGCATTAACATCACTTCAAATTGTGTTACTCGACTGCTGAGACACAGTGTGACAAGGATTTATTTTATTATGCGAGTATTGTATTTTTACAGTATGCATTGTACGTTAATAATATATCTTATCTCACGCAGTGATTACTTCAAAATGAGGAGGACCTGCTGCAGTAAGACAGACTGGGTAGACATAAAATGGAAGGGAGGAGTAATGAAACACCCAGTACAGCAGGATGGCAATAGCTGTGGGGTAGTTGTCTGCATGGTAAGTGGAATATTTATTTTCATATATGCTTTTTGCTAATACAACATTCTTTCAGCTTTTAGGATTAAGTCTGTTTACTGCCTTTCAAAAAAACACATTTGGGGTAGTTGGATAGTTATTTTAAGAACATAACATGGTGTATCACTTTAAGATGGCAAAGGAGGTCATGGAAGTGTTTCCTAAAACACCAACAATGGCCTTTGGGACCACAAAAAAGGAGATGGCGCATCAAAGAAAAGTGTTGGCCATGGAAATACTGACAGCATCAGGTGCGTGCTACAGTTTCAACATTTCAATTCAATTGTGATATTGTTGTACTTGAGATGTAACATTAGCATTTTTTTTTTCATCAGTGTTTGACAAAGAAGTCAACTGTGCCATGTGCGCCGGCATAAAACCACCCGGCTCAGTGCCACATCACACCCACACTGACTGGGTAAGGTTTAATGAATATTGAGACTTCAGATATTTCACAATTTAGATTTGTAGAAAAGCATTAAATGAAAGCAGAAACTAAATACAAACACTTGAGGGATGCAGTTGACCATTGCTCGAAGCTGTTATAAGCAGGGCTTTACTCTCATTTGTCTCCATTCCTTCTATTGCAGATTCAGTGTGACAGCTGTTTCCGGTGGTGCCACACGCAGTGCCTGCATATGGACCAAAAGTCTCTTGAAGAGGCACAAGTTGGGGACTGGGTTTGCTCTCTGTGTAACAAATAATGTATGTGCATGAACATGCGTTGCTGTATGTCCTATATTAAAAAAAAGGCACCAGCTGGGGACTGGGACTCCAGACTTTTCCAAAAAGCAGGGGATGTGGTTGCTGTGAAATAGTTCACTGAGAACTTATGGCAAGAAATCATTTTATCTCTCATCAAAGATGGCAGAAAACATGCATTATTGTACTCTGGAGGGGAGTTTGACAGGGTATTACTCAAAAGGTACACGATAAAAGTACTTGATTGTACTTGTGGTAGTAGTCCTAGTAGTACTGAGTCCAACAGTACCACTTCACTGAGAACTTATGGCAAAAAATCATTTTATCTCTCATCAAAGATGGCAGAAAACATGCATTATTGTACTCTGGAGGGGAGTTTGACAGGGTATTACTCAAAAGTACACGATAAAAGTACTTGATTGTACTTGTGGTAGTAGTCCAAGTACTGTCCAACAGTACCACCTTCACTGAGAACTTATGGCAAAAAATCATTTTATCTCTCATCAAAGATGGCAGAAAACATGCATTATTGTACTCTGGAGGGGAGTTTGACAGGGTATTACTCAAAACGTACACGATAAAAGTACTTGATTGTACTTGTGGTAGTAGTCCTAGTAGTACTGTCCAACAGTACCACTTTCACTGAGAACTTATGGCAAAAAATTTATCTCTCATCAAAGATGGCAGAAAACATGCATTATTGTACTCTGGAGGGGTTTGACAGGGTATTACTCAAAAGTACACGATAAAAGTACTTGATTGTACTTGTGGTAGTAGTCCAGTAGTACTGTCCAACAGTACCACCTTCACTGAGAACTTATGGCAAAAAATCATTTTATCTCTCATCAAAGATGGCAGAAAACATGCATTATTGTACTCTGGAGGGGAGTTTGACAGGGTATTACTCAAAAGTACACGATAAAAGTACTGATTGTACTTGTGGTAGTAGTCCTAGTAGTACTGAGTCCAACAGTACCACCTTTACTGAGAACTTATGGCAAAAATCATTTTATCTCTCATCAAAGATGGCAGAAAACATGCATTATTGTACTCTGGAGGGGAGTTTGACAGGGTATTACTCAAAAGGTACACGATAAAAGTACTGATTGTACTTGTGGTAGTAGTCCAGTAGTACTGAGTCCCAGTACCACCTTCACTGAGAACTTGGCAAAAAATATTTTATCTCTCATCAAAGATGGCAGAAAACATGCATTATTGTACTCTGGAGGGGAGTTTGACAGGGTATTACTCAAAAGGTACACGATAAAAGTACTTGATTGTACTTGTGGTAGTAGTCCTAGTAGTACTGAGTCCAACAGTACCACTTTACTGAGAACTTATGGCAAAAAATCATTTTATCTCTCATCAAAGATGGCAGAAAACATGCATTATTGTACTCTGGAGGGGAGTTTGACAGGGTATTACTCAAAAGTACACGATAAAAGTACTTGATTGTACTTGTGGTAGTAGTCCTAGTAGTACTGAGTCCAACAGTACCACCTTTCACTGAGAACTATGGCAAAAATCATTTTATCTCTCATCAAAGATGGCAGAAAACATGCATTATTGTACTCTGGAGGGGTTTGACAGGGTATTACTCAAAAGGTACACGATAAAAGTACTTGATTGTACTTGTGGTAGTAGTCCTAGTAGTACTGAGTCCCAGTACCACTTCACTGAGAACCTATGGCAAAAAATCATTTTATCTCTCATCAAAGATGGCAGAAAACATGCATTATTGTACTCTGGAGGGGAGTTTGACAGGGTATTACTCAAAAGTACACGATAAAAGTACTTGATTGTACTTGTGGTAGTAGTCCTAGTAGTACTGATCCAACAGTACCACCTTTACTGAGAACTATGGCAAAAATCATTTTATCTCTCATCAAAGATGGCAGAAAACATGCATTATTGTACTCTGGAGGGGAGTTTGACAGGGTATTACTCAAAAGTACACGATAAAAGTACTTGATTGTACTTGTGGTAGTAGTCCAAGTAGTCTATCCTGCAGTACCACCTTCACTGAGAACTTATGGCAAAAAATCATTTTATCTCTCATCAAAGATGGCAGAAAACATGCATTATTGTACTCTGGAGGGGAGTTTGACAGGGTATTACTCAAAAGTACACGATAAAAGTACTGATTGTACTTGTGGTAGTAGTCCTAGTAGTACTGAGTCCAACAGTACCACCTTCACTGAGAACTTATGGCAAAAAATCATTTTATCTCTCATCAAAGATGGCAGAAAACATGCATTATTGTACTCTGGAGGGGAGTTTGACAGGGTATTACTCAAAAGTACACGATAAAAGTACTGATTGTACTTGTGGTAGTAGTCCTAGTAGTACTGAGTCCAACAGTACCACCTTCACTGAGAACTATGGCAAAAAATCATTTTATCTCTCATCAAAGATGGCAGAAAACATGCATTATTGTACTCTGGAGGGGAGTTTGACAGGGTATTACTCAAAAGTACACGATAAAAGTACTTGATTGTACTTGTGGTAGTAGTCCTAGTAGTACTGAGTCCAACAGTACCACCTTCACTGAGAACCTATGGCAAAAAATCATTTTATCTCTCATCAAAGATGGCAGAAAACATGCATTATTGTACTCTGGAGGGGAGTTTGACAGGGTATTACTCAAAAGTACACGATAAAAGTACTTGATTGTACTTGTGGTAGTAGTCCTAGTAGTACTGAGTCCAACAGTTACCAATTTTATTAAGAACTTATGTAAAACATATTTTTATCGAAAAATATGGCACAAAAACATGCATTATTTTATTCTTGTACTAGCGTCAGTGTCGCTTCTCGGCGATTACCGTAAAGACGCTATTAATCGCGCACTCAAAAATGAAGAGCTGCTCATTTGACCAAGCAAATTGAGAGACGGCTGAGTTGACCGCAGTCATCTAATTCAGTAAATAATGGTTTAGTTCGTTGACAGCAAGTTTGTGCTTGTTGGAACAGTGACGACTAACGAAGAGCAACAGCCTGGTGGTTTTCATGTTCTGTAGAGATTTCATTAAGTGTGTTTAAAGGCAGCGAGCAGCTAGCTGACAATCAGAAGGCTATTAACCATCAAAATGATCAAAATCTCAAACATCATCTCATCTAGATGGAGTAAGACAGTTGTGGTTGTGGGAAAAATGATATTGTAAAAGAATACACATTTTATAAAACAAGTTAGTGAGGTTAAAAGTAAGAGTGTTTAAACACTTTCTGGCTTTAAATTAAAGGTAGGATTTTTGTTCCTGCATATAAAGTGTTCCTGATTAATAAGATCAGTACTCCGTAATGGACACTTTGACTGAGCATATACTGTGTAAAATAGGAGGAAGAGTCTTAACCTTACAATATTTACATAATGTATTTTCTCTTCTTTTTTGCAGATTAAAAGCAACGTTATTGTCTGATGTACAATTCAGCTTCAACGCCTATTACAACCCCTCCTACGAATACCAACTTGTCCTCTTTATATTCTGCATTACATCAGTTTGCTGCGCTGCTCACAACAATGCCTGCAGGGCCGGATTTGGATGACTTAATTAAACTATACTTCAGACTTTCCCTAAGTAACAAAGAAATACTTGCTATTTTGGCACATACTAATCACATTGTAATTAGTGTCCGAACATTAAAGAGATTTGTAAAAGACTTAACCTGTTCAGGAGGAAGAACCAGTCTGACTTGGAGGAAGTGCTAGCTTTTGTACAGCATGAGATCATGACCATGGACAGATGCAGGGATACGTTGGCTACATCTCCGTGCAATTCAACAGGGCCTTGTTGTGTCAGAAGATAGCATAAGACGCATCATCAAACTGGTTGATCCACAAGGTGTGGAATTAAGACGAGCCCACCGCTTGAGAAGACGTCCGTACAGATGCAGAGGGCCAAATGCACTTTGGCACATGGATGGTTATGATAAGCTAAAGCCCTGTGGCATTGCCATCAACGGCTGTATAGATGGTTTTAGCCGCTGTGTGTTATGGATGGCCTATACCACAAACAGTGATCCTAAAGTAGTTGCAAGTTACTTTATCAAAACAGTTCCAGGTATAGTGGATGTCCAGAGAGGATTCGTGCAGACAGGGGCACGGAAAATGTTTCTGTTGAAGAAATGCAGATGTTTTTGCGAAGGAACCACCCAGACAGTTTTGCTGGGGAAGAAGTTTCCTTTCTGGAAGAAGCACAGCAAACCAGCGCATTGAAGGATGGTGGGGTATACTCCGCAAACAGAGTGCGCAGTTCTGGATGAACCTGTTCCAAACTCTCCAGGAAGATGGGCACTTCACAGGAGACTGTTGGACAAAAGTCTTATCCAATTCTGTTACTTTAATCTTGTTCAGGTCAAATATTTTCTTTCTTCTGAGATTAGTCATTAATAAAAGTAGTAATAATAATATTATAATTCACTATGTTCGTGGACATTGCAGCAACCTCCGCCTCCATCTAGACAGGTAGAAGTTATGTCCGAAAGCTTCTTAAGACATGTGTCGTCTACATTTACTGTGCTTTTTTCTACGCAGGATGAACTTGATGAAGTGGTCCACACCTGGAATTCCCACAAAAATCAGACCAAGATCAACTGATGACGCAGCATCTGGTCGCCAGTGATTATGTACTCATTCCCAGAGTTGCACAGTGCTGAGGATAGACTCAAACCTATGGCCATGGAGGAGGTCAATTTGTGTACGCAAGAGTGTACTCCCAAAGGCCAGTTTCCATGCGATGAAAACTGTTTTTGAACTGTGTTGTCTACTCATGGCGGCAAACGGATGGGATGATCCAGCAGATCCATTTGCTGCAGCTGATCTATACATCCTGTTACGAGATGAAATATGACGACAAGTATTTGATTACGGGTACATGTAGCGTACATGTCATTATGCAAACACAAAATACTGTTCAGGACAAAACTTTGTGATCTTAAAAAATAAGTAATTATTTAGTCAAAAATGTATCAATAAAAATCATAGTCACTGGATTCATGTATTCCTTAAATGTTTGTCTCTCAGCAACACTATTTTCATTTTTCTTTACAGCTTTTCAACAGTTTTTGTAATGGTACTGTATGTATGGGCCAAATCTTTGTTACATTTTTCTACATTGTATACACAAATAATGTACTATGTGTTACACAATGGTAACAACTGATTGCTAATTTTCACTCAGTTGCCAGATTATTTCATGTGCGCTCTAAAACAGTAAGAGGCCAGTCCTTAATATTGCCAGGTAGTTTGCTGCAACAGAGACGGCCTTGCTGACACTGGGCAAACGTCCTCCTTTAAGAAGGATAACAACGCCATTCGCTGACATAACAAACCTGCTAGTGCCATGGTGAATACAAATATCACTTTGAATGACTTATTGATTGCCACATATGCATACAATAATGAACATGTTAATTTTTCAGCATAACTCCATTGTTTTTACTAAAAATGTCTAATCACATTCTTGCAAAAGTGTAAGCACAAAATGAATGATTTACCTGTGGATACATCGTTCACACCTTTTTGCAAAACACATTAATTAAATGGATCAGATTGTCTTTATGCAGTAACACATTTTATTTATTTATTTCAATTACTTTGAGTATTTCAAAATGTGGTTACATGTATGTATTCTCAGAAGTCAATGAAACAATGTGCCGTGATAACTTGAGGTGAACAGACTGTGGAAGCTTGGTGGTGAGTTCATACTAATAGGAGCACATTTGATCCAATGCTGATCCAATGAGTATGTCAGTGCAGTATTCATCATATGTTCTCAGTATTGATATACATCAGTCTTTTAACTGTATTCACTATAACATTGCAACCTAGTTTTGGCAAAAAAAAACAATTTATTAAGACAATAAAGGATACAATTTCTAGACAATAAAATACAAATTGAATATGTAAAAAAGGCATCAAGAATTCAAAGCATACATAAACAGAATTTTAAATGGTAGTGTTCTTAATTAATTAGCAATTATTTTATCATTGTTTTTAATGACTAATTACTTTTCTCACATTAGTGTCAAATATGAATTACTAAAAGATATTTTAGAAAAGTCTTGAACAACTATTGCAAAGCTTATTTATTCAATCACTTTATACCCATGAGAATAGGGAACTTTATCAACATTCAATCGAAGTCTGAATACAAATGTGCTGTAAGAAAATACATTCGATTCACGATCTAACTTTAACTTACATTTCAATGTTAAAAGTAACATTTAACAAAACATGAGAATTCTGCACAAGGATGAGCGGAAAATGATCCACAAGATGTGAAATATAGAAACGGAACAAACATCTGCCTGCATTGTGCCAGCGCAATAACAATTACTAAAGTATCCAAAAATAAAAGAGAGGTTTTGTTGCACACAACAATGCCTGCAAAACAGATGTCGAGACTCAATACAACTTCCCTTCAGAATGTCTTTCAGTATCAAAGCAATACTTGCAATCTTAGTAAAAAAGCAAACAATTGTAATCATAACTTCTCATAACTAAGATAACTGGAAGAAGACTAGTTCAGTCTGTTTATATGCACATCTGAGAGTTGTGTGTATGTGTATAGGGAAAGTGTGTGTATGTGTATCTACCAACCAGTCCACCACTTGAAACTTTAACAAGACATTTGGAATCAAGGCAATGTGACACCTGAGGAAACATTGGATCATAAAACATTTTAAGCATTATTTTAAGATGATGTCTTAATTACTTTGGACACTAGTATAACATATGTTCTAAATAAACAAGTATGCTTTGAACAAGGCACTTGCTTTGCAACTTTATATTCCAGTCAATGGTCAGATAAGGGGTTAGCTACACATTCATGCTGTTACACAAGTCATCCCCTGGGTAAGTGGCATATCATTTTACAATTTACACAAAAAGTAAGAGGGAGCAAACCGTACATTGTATTTTACAACTGTTTCCATATAAGAACAATGAAGCATGCCACTGTTCTTGTTTGAATCCTTCAACATCTTAGCAGCATTAAAAGGTCTTGAATTACATGAACAAATTACATTTCTGTCCAGTCAGGTTTGTGTTGTGCACCTGGAGAATAATAGTCAATATGCAAGTTTGTTGTAGTTTGTGAACACACCACCAAGTTTGTGTAGTGAAAGATGGCCTCCTTCTGGCCAGCTGGACTTCTCTATAACTATTAAAGGTCCTGGTGAAGTGCTTCTTTTAGGTCCCAAATATACAGTATCTATAGCACACCATTACTTGCAATTCTGCACAACTACTTCGAACATGAAAAACTCTTAACAGTTTGGATTGGTTTGGTTATTGTTGTTGGAGTCTAAACAATGTCCAGAACCCACACATTGCTCTCAAGAACTGCATTGAATTCTGAACGGAAATCTGGGAAGTTCTCATAGCTGTCAGCTATATGCAGAATGTTCCCACGTGTGCGCAATCGGTCTTCTTGTGAACTCTGTCATTTTCTCAAATCCCACGTAGATGCTGTCTGTCACGATGAGATATTATACATCCATGGTACGGGGGCATTATGGCCGGCGTAGCAGGGTTAGGAAACATTTAACGCCGATTGTAAAAGCCCCGCTTGATGCATTTCACTGTTTGGGCGAAAGCATCATGGCGGAGCGCGCGCCGTGGCGCGTTCAAGGTCCTCAGTAGAGAGTCGGCCCTTTCTGTGTCGACCCCCCATGGGCAGAGCTTCCCTTCACGGGGAGTTTTGCGGCGGGATGGGTCACCAGAGAGTACCACAGCTTTATGGAATGGAAGCGCAGCTGCGTGTTAACGGAGTGGATGGACAGGACGCTGAGACTGGGTTATTCACTCCAGTTTTGCAGCATCCCTCCTTCGTTCACAGGCATAAGAGAGGCGGTGCCGCTCCCCCCACCGCTGCCACCGAGGCCGGTGAGCCGCCTACGTCAGGGCTTCTACGGCCCAGCCCGACCGGCGCAGCCGGCCTTCGCTTCACCCCCCTGCCTGTGTGGAGGCCACGTGGCGGCAGCCACTGAAGACGAAGGCTCCGGTGGCGACATGGGCTGGAATCCTCAGGGTGCAGCGCGGTCTGAATCTCCACATTGCAGGCAGGAAATTCCGGATGTTAACTATAAAACAGTTACTGGGACTGGTGCAGCCAGGCGATTGGTTTACAACCATCGACCTGAAGGACGCTTACTTTCATGTCGAGATTGCTCCGAAACACAGAAAGTATTTGCGTTTTGCCTTCCAGGGGGTGGCCTACGAGTACAACAGACTACCGTTCAGCTACTCCCTGTCCCCACACACGTTCAGCAAGTGTGTGGCCACAGCGCTCCAACCGCTGCGCGGCCGTGGCATGAGAGTTTTCCTTTATCTGGACGACCTCATAGTAATGGCCAGGTCCAGGGAACGGGCAATGCGTTACACAGCCCAATTGATTCTACACCTAACCAAGTTGGGTTTTGCGATCAATTGGAAGAAAAGCACCCCCATACCTCACCAACAGGCGTTGTATTTGGGAGTTGTGCTCGATGCAGGCAGGCTACACCCCACCCTGTCAGAGAGCAGACAGGCATCCCTGCTTCGGGCAGTTTGCAGACTGCGACAGGGGGTAACAGTGACAGCTTTGACTATCATGCAGAACCTGGGTCTCATGGCGGCGGCTCACGTTGTGGTCCCACTCGGGTTACTGCATATGCGCCGCCTGCAGAGGTGGTTCTCCAGCCTGTGTTTAGATCCCAAGAGACACAAACAGCGTCTGGTGACCATCCCCCCCTCAGTGGGGGGCAACCTCCGGTTCTGGGGTCCCGGATCACCTCCGTAGGGGGTCCCTACTGGGACGGGTGACCTCCTACATCACAGTGTTTACGGACGCATCCGGAACAGGATGGGGAGGGACCTGCCTGGGGAGAGCTATAGGTGGGCGCTCGTCTCTAACAGAGACACGGCACAGCAACCTCCTAGAGCTACGGGCAGTAGTGTTGGTCCTCCAGCATTTCAAACCCTTAATTCAGGGGAGACATGTAATGGTCAGGAGCGACAACAGCACCACAGTGGCATATATCAACAGGCAGGGGGTTATGGGCTTCAGAGGTGGTGTTATCTCTGAAAGCCCTCCACATTCCGGGTCTGGAGAACAGGGGGGCCGACCTCATGTCGAGGGGCGGACCCCTGCCAGGCGAGTGGGCGCTTCACCCGGAGGTGGTGAAGCGGATCTGGGCCCGGTTCGGGACAGCAGAGGTGGATCTGTTCGCCAGCCGGCGCAACAGCCACTGTGCCCTGTGGTTCTCCATGGCTCTGAGCAACGACCCGCCCTTGGGGTGGACGCGTTTGCACACGAGCCATGGCCAAGGAAGCTGCTCTACGCCTTTCCACCGTTGTGTCTCATTCTCTGGGGAAGGTGAGGCGGGAACGTCTGTCAATCATCCTAGTAGCGCCGGATCGCGTCGGGGCGCCGTGGTACTACTATGACACTGGGGGTCGATGTCTCAGGAGGCAGGTGCAATCGGGGCGTTACCCACTCTGGGCCGACCTCTCCAGGCTTGGCTCCTGAGAGGGACAGGCCGAGACAGGGTGGATTGTCTGATAGTGTTATTCAGTCTATCCAGGCAGCTAGAGCGGGATCCACCACAGCCTGTTACAGGCCGAAGTGGCTTGGATTCCAGCGATGGGGTGAGGAGCGGAGAATAGAGCCCCTATCTTCACAATCAGAATCAGAATACCTTTATTAGTCCCACAGAGGGGAAATTTGCATCGTTACAGCAGGAAAGAGCCACAGACAGCTTCATGTTACAGCAGGAAAGAGCCACAGACAGCTTCATGTTACAGCAGGAAAGAGCCACAGACAGCTTCATGTTACAGCAGGAAAGAGCCACAGACAGCTTCATGTTACATATGTTAAAAAAAAGTACTAAGTTATGATATAATAAAAAATATAATAAAGAAAATAAAAGTAAAAGAAAGTACTTTTCAAATTACAAATCCTGTAACAGTTCTTAGGATTTAGCAGCCAGGTATATATTACACAGTTATTAATGGCATATGTATATAATGTATATATTGCACATATAGCACATATTGCACATAGTTTGATGGTATTTAACAGCAGCAAGTTACACAATTTACAAAATACAAAACAATAAACACACCTTGTAACGGTTCTAAGGATTTAGCAGCCAGGTATAAATTACACAGTTATTAACGGCATATATATATATTGCACATATAGCACATATTGCACATATAGCACATGTTGCACATAGTTGATTGGTATTTAGCAGCAAGGGGTGATATAGTCTGTACTCCCTGTCGTCATCGTTGGAGATGAGGCCAACGATGGCGGAGTCGTCAGAGAACTTCTGCAGTGGTCTGAGGAGTCTGAGGAGGCCCTGAAAGACTGTTTTGACACTTCTGCGTGGGATGTGTTCACTGACTCTCACGGGGAGGACATCAACGGCCTTACAGACTGCATCACGGACTATATAAACTTCTGTGAGGAAAACGTCATACCCACCAGGACTGTACGGTGTTTTCCCAACAACAAACCCTGGGTTACCCCCGGAATAAAGGCTCTCCTGAAGGACAAAAAGAGGGCCTTCAGATCTGGCAACAGAGAGGAGCTGAAGACTGTACAGAGGGAGCTGAGGTGGAAAATCAGAGAGGGGAAAAACAGCAACAGGAAGAGGATGGAGGAACAGCTGCTGCAGAGGAACGTCCCAGGTCCGGGGGGACCGCCAGTGGGCAAACGACTTGAATAACTTCTTCAACAGATTTGATCAGTCATGCGCCTCCCCCCCCCCGACCCATTCCCCCCTGCTGCACCCCCCATTGTCCCCATTGCCTGGAAATGGCCCTGTCACCTCTCCCACCTCTACTCAGCCCCCGGCCATCAGCTCACAGACACCTCTCACATCAGCCCCTGGTTCTTCTCCACCCGCTGACGACACCTTGTCCTTCACAACCAACCAGGTGAGGAGGGAGCTGCAGAAGTGTAAGGCGAGGAAGGCGGCGGGTCCAGATGGCATCAGCTCGAGGCTCCTCAAATCCTGTGCGGACCAGCTGTGTGGGATTGTGGAGCTTCTATTCAACCTGAGCCTGAAGCAAAGGAGGGTACCACAACTGTGGAAGACGTCCTGTGTGGTACCTGTGCCAAAGACCCCTTACCCCAAGGAATTCAACAGCTACCGGCCGGTGGCGCTGACATCACAGCTGATGAAGACCCTGGAGAGGCTGGTCCTTGGACACCTTCTGCCCCTTGTGAGACCATCAATGGACCCGCTGCAGTTCGCCTACTAGCCTGCCATCGGGGTGGATGACGCCGTCATCTACCTGCTGCAGAGGTCCCTCTCCCACCTGGAGAAGCCTGGGGGTGGGGGGCACTGTGAGGATCATGTTCTTTGATTTCT
>JAAKFY010000003.1:25974338-25981838 GCA_011823955.1 Dissostichus mawsoni
TTGAAAGTTTTTGTCACTTCATGCCCACAAGAGGCATTTTGTTTAATTATTTTGCTTAATTATTTTTCATTTTTCAAGCTACGAGATGTTTTCCTACGTTTCTCATGAAAAATTATGTCTCAGGAATGTAGGGTTTGGGAATTATGGCAGGTTTAAAAAAATATGAAGGCAAAATTAAATCTGTCCTCCACTCTAGCTGTGACATCACGCACTCTAAAATCTGAAGAAGGCCTCTTTACCAAGGTCTGAACAATGTTTAATATCTCTAAAAGTATGAATCAGATTTAAAAGTTGTGTAACACGAATAATGTCAGAAGATGTGTAACATTTTTAAGTTGGAATGAGGTTCTGAGTGAAAGTATGAAGGAGCAGTTAGCAGTTAAGAAGGAACAGTTAGCAGTTGAAGTCGCATGAAGATTGTTGAAGTCTGAAGAGTTTCTCCATTGACTTCAATGTTAAAAATTGATGAATTATGGGATGTATCTCTGGAATTATGAAAGTTATGAATGAAAAAGTAATAGCCATCGATTCCCGACCGAGCTGAACGTTTTGATGTTTGAACGGAGTTTCTGCGATGTGGAATGGGAGAAGAAGAGGTGCAAAATAACCCGGCGGAATAATAAAGAATTTCGTGCGTAGCATAACAAGTAGTAATAATGAATATATCTATACTAGGGAGAAGGGGTGGGATTAAATAAGTGTGAACTTATTTTTACATTACATTACATGTCACTTGTTAGTTGCTTTTATCCAAAGCGACTTACATACTCAATACTGTGGACAATCCCCACAGGAGCACTTTGGGGTGAAGTGTCTCAGGGACACAACGACATGCTGACAGCAGTGGGGTTTGAACCTGAGCTCCCCTGATCCCAACACAAACGCACAACCCACTGCGCCACACACCTCCAACTTCTTCCCTCCCCTTTACCGTTAATAACTGTGCAATATATACCTGGCTGCTACATCTTCTTCTTGTTACTGGAAATGTGTGTTTCCATATGTATATATATATTTATTTTATATTCTTTAACTTACATTTTTTGTAATGCTATGCTTATTATTATTTCACAATTAGCATGCATTTTATATTAGTAAAGTAGAAGTACTCAGATCTTGTACTTGAGTAAAAGTAGAAGTACTCTGATCTTGTACTTTAGTAAAAGTAGAAGTACTCTGATCTTGTACTTGAGTAAAAGTAGAAGTACTCAGATATTGTACTTACTAAAAGTAGAAGTACTCTGATCTTGTACTTGAGTAAAAGTAGAAGTACTCAGATATTGTACTTACTAAAAGTAGAAGTACTCAGATCTTGTTCTTGAGTAAAAGTAGAAGTACTCAGATCTTGTACTTGAGTAAAAGTAGAAGTACTCAGATCTTGTACTTGAGTAAAAGTAGAAGTACTCAGATCTTGTTTCTTGAGTAAAAGTAGAAGTACCAGAGTGTAGGAATACTCTGTTACAGTAAAAGTCCTGCATTCAAAAATGTTCCTCAAGTGAAAGTAGAAAAGTATTCTCATCAAAATATAGTGAAAGTAGCGACAGTAAAAGTAGTCATTGTGCAGATTGGTCCATTTCAGAATAATATATATGATATGTTTTATAATGATTGATCATGAAAGTGTTCTCAAAGCTGGTAAAGGTGCAGCTAGTTTGAATGACTTTGTATACTGCAGGGTAGCTTGAGGATTTACTCCAGGTGGAACTAAAGTCTGATTTAACACTTGGTTATATTTCATCATTCATCCACATCTGTGAAGTAACTAAAGGGATTAATACATGTAGTGGAGGAGAAGTACACCATGTACCTCTGAACTGTAGAGGAGTAGAAGTACACCATGTACCTCTGAACTGTAGTGGAGTAAAAGTACACCATGTACCTCTGAACTGTAGAGGAGGAGAAGTACACCATGTACCTCTGAACTGTAGTGGAGTAGAAGTACACCATGTACCTCTGAACTGTAGAGGAGTAGAAGTACACCATGTACCTCTGAACTGTAGTGGAGTAGAAGTACACCATGTACCTCTGAACTGTAGTGGAGTAGAAGTACACCATGTACCTCTGAACTGTAGAGGAGTAGAAGTACACCATGTACCTCTGAACTGTAGAGGAGTAGAAGTACACCATGTACCTCTGAACTGTAGTGGAGTAGAAGTACACCATGTACCTCTGAACTGTAGAGGAGTAGAAGTACACCATGTACCTCTGAACTGTAGTGGAGTAGAAGTACACCATGTACCTCTGAACTGTAGAGGAGTAGAAGTACACCATGTACCTCTGAACTGTAGTGGAGTAGAAGTACACCATGTACCTCTGAACTGTAGTGGAGTAGAAGTACATCATGTACCTCTGAACTGTAGTGGAGTAGAAGTACACCATGTACCTCTGAACTGTAGAGGAGTAGAAGTACACCATGTACCTCTGAACTGTAGTGGAGTAGAAGTACACCATGTACCTCTGAACTGTAGTGGAGTAGAAGTACACCATGTACCTCTGAACTGTAGTGGAGTAGAAGTACACCATGTACCTCTGAACTGTGGTGGAGTAGAAGTACACCATGTACCTCTGAACTGTAGAGGAGTAGAAGTACACCATGTACCTCTGAACTGTAGAGGAGTAGAAGTACACCATGTACCTCTGAACTGTAGTGGAGTAGAAGTACACCATGTACCTCTGAACTGTAGTGGAGTAGAAGTACACCATGTACCTCTGAACTGTAGTGGAGTAGAAGTACACCATGTACCTCTGAACTGTAGAGGAGTAGAAGTACACCATGTACCTCTGAACTGTAGAGGAGTAGAAGTACACCATGTACCTCTAAACTGTAGAGGAGTAGAAGTACACCATGTACCTCTGAACTGTAGTGGAGTAGAAGTACACCATGTACCTCTGAACTGTAGTGGAGTAGAAGTACACCATGTACCTGAACTGTAGTGGAGTAGAAGTACACCATGTACCTCTGAACTGTAGTGGAGTAGAAGTACACCATGTACCTCTGAACTGTAGTGGAGTAGAAGTACACCATGTACCTCTGAACTGTAGTGGAGTAGAAGTACACCATGTACCTCTGAACTGTAGAGGAGTAGAAGTACACCATGTACCTCTGAACTGTAGTGGAGTAGAAGTACACCATGTACCTCTGAACTGTAGAGGAGTAGAAGTACACCATGTACCTCTGAACTGTAGTGGAGTAGAAGTACACCATGTACCTCTGAACTGTAGAGGAGTAGAAGTACACCATGTACCTCTGAACTGTAGAGGAGTAGAAGTACACCATGTACCTCTGAACTGTAGAGGAGTAGAAGTACACCATGTACCTCTAAACTGTAGAGGAGTAGAAGTACACCATGTACCTCTGAACTGTAGTGGAGTAGAAGTACACCATGTACCTCTGAACTGTAGAGGAGTAGAAGTACACCATGTACCTCTAAACTGTAGAGGAGTAGAAGTACACCATGTACCTCTGAACTGTAGTGGAGTAGAAGTACACCATGTACCTCTGAACTGTAGAGGAGTAGAAGTACACCATGTACCTCTAAACTGTAGAGGAGTAGAAGTACTGCATGTACCTCTGAACTGTAGAGGAGTAGAAGTACTGCATGTACCTGAACTGTAGAGGAGTAGAAGTACACCATGTACCTCTGAACTGTAGAGGTAGAAGTACACCATGTACCTCTGAACTGTAGAGGAGTAGAAGTACACCATGTACCTCTGAACTGTAGAGGAGTAGAAGTACACCATGTACCTCTGAACTGTAGTGGAGTAGAAGTACTGCATGTACCTCTGAACTGTAGAGGAGTAGAAGTACTGCATGTACCTCTGAACTGTAGTGGAGTAGAAGTACACCATTACCTCTGAACTGTAGTGGAGTAGAAGTACTGCATGTACCTCTGAACTGTAGAGGAGTAGAAGTACTGCATGTACCTCTGAACTGTAGTGGAGTAGAAGTACACCATGTACCTCTGAACTGTAGTGGAGTAGAAGTACACCATGTACCTCTGAACTGTAGTGGAGTAGAAGTACTGCATGTACCTCTGAGCTGTAGAGGAGTAGAAGTACACCATGTACCTCTGAACTGTAGAGGAGTAGAAGTACACCATGTACCTCTGAACTGTAATGGAGTAGAAGTACACCATGTACCTCTGAACTGTAGTGGAGTAGAAGTACACCATGTACCTCTGAACTGTAGAGAGTAGAAGTACACCATGTACCTCTGAACTGTAGAGGAGGAGAAGTACACCATGTACCTCTGAACTGTAGAGGAGTAGAAGTACACCATGTACCTCTGAACTGTAGAGGAGTAGAAGTACACCATGTACCTCTGAACTGTAGAGGAGTAGAAGTACACCATGTACCTCTGAACTGTAGAGGAGTAGAAGTACACCATGTACCTCTGAACTGTAGTGGAGTAGAAGTACACCATGTACCTCTGAACTGTAGAGGAGGAGAAGTACACCATGTACCTCTGAACTGTAGAGGAGTAGAAGTACACCATGTACCTCTGAACTGTAGAGGAGTAGAAGTACACCATGTACCTCTGAACTGTAGAGGAGGAGAAGTACACCATGTACCTCTGAACGTAGAGGAGTAGAAGTACACCATGTACCTCTGAACTGTAGTGGACTAGAAGTACACCATGTACCTCTGAACTCTAGTGGAGTAGAAGTACACCATGTACCTCTGAACTGTAGAGGACTAGAAGTACACCATGTACCTCTGAACTCTAGTGGAGTAGAAGTACACCATGTACCTCTGAACTGTAGTGGACTAGAAGTACACCATGTACCTCTGAACTCTAGTGGAGTAGAAGTACACCATGTACTTCTGAACTGTAGTGGAGTAGAAGTACACCATGTACCTCTGAACTGTAGTGGAGTAGAAGTACACCATGTACCTCTGAACTGTAGAGAGTAGAAGTACACCATGTACCTCTGAACTGTAGAGGAGTAGAAGTACACCATGTACCTCTGAACTGTAATGGAGTAGAAGTACACCATGTACCTCTGAACTGTAGTGGAGTAGAAGTACAACCATGTTCCTCTGAACTGTAGAGGAGTAGAAGTACACCATGTACCTCTGAACTGTAGAGGAGTAGAAGTACACCATGTACCTCTGAGCTGTAGAGGAGTAGAAGTACACCATGTACCTCTGAACTGTAGAGGAGTAGAAGTACACCATGTACCTCTGAACTGTAGAGAGTAGAAGTACACCATGTACCTCTGAACTGTAGTGGAGTAGAAGTACTCCATGTACCTCTGAACTGTAGAGGAGTAGAAGTACTCATGTACCTCTGAACTGTAGAGGAGTAGAAGTACACCATGTACCTCTGAGCTTTAGAGGAGTAGAAGTACACACATGTACCTCTGAGCTGTAGAGGAGTAGAAGTACACCATGTACCTCTGAACTGTAGTGGAGTAGAAGTACACATGTACCTCTGAGCTGTAGAGGAGTAGAAGTACTCCATGTACCTCTGAGCTGTAGAGGAGTAAGAGTTTTATAAACACAACACTAGCCTCCATTAATCTTTATTGGACAACAGTGTTTAAAATCAGCCGAACAAACTGTATGGAGTTTTGTTAGCGCCCCTAATGTAGCTTAGCAGATAAAGTCAACATACGGCTAGTAGCGTAGCCACCAATAACGTTAGCTTCTAACACAAACATTACGGCAGGAAATACAACACTGAGAGAACACAAATCTGTCAAAATACATCACAGAAATAAATACAGGTTGAAATCTGAAGTATCAAAGGAGCTGTTCGCCTCAACAATGGCCAGAAAAAAAGCCCTTTAAACAAACTGAAAACTGTGTCTGTAAGATCTGTCGTAGGTGAACGCAGGGTTAGCACGTTAGCACTGAGCTAGCTTTACTGCCAACACTGATGTTGTGTTTACCCTCCTGTCGTGTTCGGGTCAAACCTGACCGATTTACTGCTTTCTTTGTCAATAAATGTAGTGTTTTACATTCGATTGCCTCAAGGCCTCATGAAACATCTGAACATCTGAACTGATGATTTACACTTTCATTGAATTTAAGGTTTAGTCAACTTTGTCACACTTATTGTTAGGAAATGAATGGGTAACTCTGATCATGCTCATCCATCAGATACACAACCACAAATCAACAAAACGTTAATTTAGTAAAGCATCTTCAGAGTCTATTCTTTGTATATCTACTGCAGGTATTCATGTGAACGGTATCTGAGACACTTCACATCGTAAAGGGTTTCAAAAACATCTGGTGATTGAAGGTGTTTGTGTTGATGTGAGAGACGAGGAACACCAGAGTGGAACATAGGAGGGTTACAGGTCCCCTATTCTGCTAAATCCACTTCTTCACGTCTCTTCTACATCAACATGTGTCCCTCTTCTTCATGTCTCTTCTACATCAACATGTGTCCCCTCTTCTTCATGTCTCTTCTACATCAACATGTGTCCCCTCTTCTTCATGTCTCTTCTTCATCAACATGTGTCCCCTCTGTGGAAAGAGACTCTGAAAGTTTCAGGAACAAAGATTCTCTCTCTTTTTCTCCTGATCCATTTCTATAAAAACCTGTCTGAAAATGAGCTGATCAGATTTTGGTCACTTTATGATGTCATAACGATGTTTTGGCTTGTGTGACCATTAGCCAATCAGCAACCAAGGTAACCCCCCCCCCCACCTTATCACCTGAATCTCCTCCTATTTTCATCTAAAGTAACAGACAGAGAATCAGCACTTTGGAAACAGGTCTGAACAGAGGGGATTATGGTAATGCTGCAATGATCTGTTTGGTGTTTCAGCCATCAGAGACAGGCTGGATATATCTGAGACCTGGGATATATTGATGAAAGACAGTATAATAGGGGACCTTTAAAGAATAAATATCTTTGTTTTTAGACAAAAGTGTTTGGTGGGTTAGCGTTTGAGCTCCAGGCGACTTTCTTCCCCTTCGCCTCCCGACCAAACGCATCGTAAACCGAGTCCTTGGCGCCCGTCTTGTTCTGGACGGGGATCTCCACGACCCGATGTAGTTCTTTTTGGCGACCGAGAGCTGGCGGTGATGGTGTAGGCGTTACTGCGGTAACACTTCATGGAGGACATGCAGAAGGTCTCCCTCATGCCCCTCCTGAAGTTGGCGTTGTAGACGGAGTACAGCGTGGGTTGGAGGCCGTGGAGCTGAAGGAGATCCAGGCGATGGCGGTGAGAAGAGCAAACCCTGACGACCGTTCGATTCCCTCGGGTGCCACAGCTGGGCGATGTAGAAAGGCGTCCAGGTGAGGACACCGAGTTCAGCATCAGGAACATCTTGATGGTCTTCACTTTAGTCCGCGGCACAATGTTCATCGTGCGTCGAACCGTGTGTCCGTCTGCGCTGATTCTCCAGATGTAGCGTACGCTCGTTGGTAGAAAGACACGATGAGCACCGCGGAACAAGGAAACCGAACAGAAGGTGAATGGAGGCGTAGGACAATCCGCCCAGCTGTCGGGAGGAAGAAGAAGTCACATTGTTGGCTGTCG
>JAAKFY010000003.1:25984338-26031838 GCA_011823955.1 Dissostichus mawsoni
GTTGGTTGGTAGGTTGGTAAGTAGATAGGAAGGTTGGTTGGTAGGTTGGTAAGTAGATAGGAAGGTTGGTGGTTGGTAGGTTGGTTGTAGATAGAAAGGTTGGTTGGTAGGTTGGTTAGTAGATAGGAAGGTGGTTGTAGGTTGGTAAGTAGATAGGAAGGTTGGTTGGTAGGTTGGTTAGTAGATAGGAAGGTTGGTTGGTAGGTTGGTAAGTAGATAGGAAGGTTGGTTGGTAGTTAGGTTAGTAGATAGGAAGGTTATAGCTAGGTAGTTAGTCGGTTTTGGTATGTTGGTAAGTAGATAGGAAGGTTGGTTGGTAGGTTAGTAAGTAGATAGGAAGGTTGGTTGGTAGGTGGTTAGTAGATAGGAAGGTTGGTTGGTATGTTAGTAAGTAGATAGGAAGGTTGGTTGGTAGGTTGGTTAGTAGATAGGAAGGTTTGGTAGTTAGGTTAGTAAGGACATTATAGCTAGGTATTAGTCGGTTTTATTGGTATGTTGGTAAGTAGATAGAAATGTTGGTTTTGAAGGTTGGTTAGTAGATGTTATTTTGGTTGATTGCTATGTAGTGGTTTATCAGTTGATTGGTGGTTAGTTGGTAGCTAAGACGGTTTGGTTGGTTTTAGTTTAGTCGTTGGTTGGTAGCTAAGACGGTTGGTTGGTTGGTTGGTAGTTTAGTCGTTGGTTGGTAGCTAAGACGGTTGGTTGGTAGTTTAGTCGTTGTTGGTAGCTAAGAAGGTTGGTTGGTAGTTTAGTCGTTAGTTGGTAGCTAAGACGGTTGGTTGGTTTGTAGTTTAGTCGTTGGTTGGTAGCTAAGACGGTTGGTTGGTTGGTTGGTAGTTTAGTCGTTGGTTGGTAGCTAAGACGGTTGGTTGGTAGTTTAGTTGTTGGTTGTAGCTAAGACGGTTGGTTGGTAGTTTAGTCATTAGTTGGTAGCTAAGAAGGTTGGTTGGTAGTTTAGTCGTTAGTTGGTAGCTAAGACGGTTGGTTGGTAGTTTCGTCTTGGTGGTAGCTAAGACGGTTGGTTGGTAGTTTAGTCGTTGGTTGGTAGCTAAGAACGGTTGGTTGGTAGTTTAGTCGTTGGTTAGTAGCTAAGACGATTGGTTGGTAGTTTAGTCGTTGGTTGGTAGCTAAGACGGTTGGTTGGTAGTTAGTCGTTGGTTGGTAGCTAAGACGGTTGGTTGGTAGTTAGTCGTTGGTTGGTAGCTAAGACGGGTTGGTTGTAGTTTAGTCGTTGGTTGGTAGCTAAGAAGGTTGGTTGGGTAGTTTAGTCGTTGGTTGGTAGCTAAGAAGGTTGGTTGGTAGTTTAGTCGTTAGTTGGTAGCTAAGACGGTTGGTTGGTAGTTAGTCGTTGGTTGGTAGCTAAGACGGTTGGTTGGTAGTTTAGTCGTTGGTTGGTAGCTAAACGGTTGGTTGGTAGTTTAGTCGTTGGTTGGTAGCTAAGACGGTTGGTGGTAGCTAAGACGGTTGGTTGGTAGTTTAGTCGTTGGTTGGTAGCTAAGACGGTTGGTTGGTAGTTTAGTCTTTGGTTGGTAGCTAAGACGGTTGGTAGTTTAGTCGTTGGTTGGTAGCTAAGACGGTTGGTTGGTAGTTAGTCATTGTTGGTAGCTAAGAAGGTTGGTTGGTAGTTTAGTCGTTGGTTGGTAGCTAAGAAGGTTGGTTGGTAGTTTAGTCGTTGGTTGGTAGCTAAGACGGTTGGTTGGTAGTTTAGTCGTTGGTTGGTAGCTAAGACGGTTTGGTTGGTAGCTAAGACGGTGGTTGGTAGTTTAGCGTTGGTTGGTAGCTAGAAGGTTGGTTGGTAGTTAGTCGTTGGTTGGTAGCTAAGAAGGTTGGTTGGTAGTTTAGTCGTTAGTTGGTAGCTAAGACGGTGGTGGTAGTTGTCGTTGGTTGGTAGCTAAGACGGTTGGTTGTAGTTTAGTCGTTGGTTGGTAGCTAAGACGGTTGGTTGGTAGTTTAGTCGTTGGTTTGGTAGCTAAGACGGTTGTTGGTAGCTAAGACGGTTGGTTGGTAGTTTAGTCGTTGGTTGGTAGCTAAGAAGGTTGGTTGGTAGTTTAGTCGTTGGTTGGTAGCTAAGACGGTTGGTTAGTTTAGTCGTTGGTTGGTAGCTAAGACGGTTGGTTGGTAGTTTAGTCGTTGGTTTATAGCTAAGAAGGTTGGTTGGTAGTTTAGTCGTTGGTTGGTAGCTAAGAAGGTTGGTTGGTAGTTTAGTCGTTGGTTTGGTAGCTAAGACGGTTGGTTGGTAGCTAAGACGGTGGTTGGTAGTTTAGTCGTTGGTTGGTAGCTAAGAAGGTTGGTTGGTAGTTTAGTCGTTGGTTGGTAGCTAAGACGGTTGGTTGGTAGTTTAGTCGTTGGTTGGTAGCTAAGACGGTTGGTTGGTAGTTAGTCGTTGGTTGATAGCTAAGAAGGTTGGTTGGTAGTTTAGTCGTTGGTTGTAGCTAAGAAGGTGGTTGGTAGTTTAGTCGTGGTTGGTAGCTAAGACGGTTGGTTGGTAGCTAAGACGGTTGGTTGGTAGTTTAGTCGTTGTTGGTAGCTAAGAAGGTTGGTTGGTAGTTTAGTCGTTGGTTGGTAGCTAGACGGTTGGTTGGTAGTTTAGTCGTTGGTTGGTAGCTAAGACGGTTGGTTGGTAGTTTAGTCGTTGGTTGGTAGCTAAGAAGGTTGGTTGGTAGTTTAGTCGTTGGTTGGTAGCTAAGAAGGTTGGTTGGTAGTTTAGTCGTTGGTTGGTAGCTAAGAAGGTTGGTTGGTAGTTTAGTCGTGGTTGGTAGTTTAGTCGTTGGTTGGTAGCTAAGAAGGTTGGTTGGTAGTTTAGTGTTGGTTGGTAGCTAAGACGGTTGGTTGGTAGTTTAGTCGTTGGTTGGTAGCTAAGACGGTTGGTTGGTAGTTTAGTCGTTGGTTGGTAGCTAAGACGGTTGTTGGTAGTTTAGTCGTTGGTTGGTAGCTAAGACGGTTGGTTGGTTGGTAGTTTAGTCGTTAGTTGGTAGCTAAGACGGTTGGTTGGTAGTTTAGTCGTTGGTTGGTAGCTAAGACGTTGGTTGGTAGTTTAGTCGTTGGTTGGTAGCTAAGACGGTTGGTTGGTAGTTTAGTCGTTGGTTGGTAGCTAAGACGGTTGTGGTAGTTTAGTCGTTGGTTGGTAGTTGTCGTTGGTTGGTAGCTAAGACGGTTGGTTGGTAGCTAAGAAGGTTGGTTGGTAGTTTGTTGGTTTGTAGAAAGCTAGATCGTTGGTCTGTTCATTGATAGGTTGGTTGGTTGGAAGTTTATTCGGTTTGGTTGTTAGTTTGTTGTAAGGTAATAAGGGTGTTAAAGGTAATATGACAGATAATTGCTATGTTTGTACTTGGTTAGTTGTTGGTTGAATGGTTCGTTGGTTCTTTCTCAGCTTTTCAGCACCCTGTAGTTTATCTCTAATGAAGACTACTGATGGTTTCTAATGGAGAAGTCTAACGTGGCTGAGAGAAACAGCCTCAGGGAGCTGTCGAAGACTTTCAAATCCTCTAATGAAGACGTATAGTTCCACTCCAGAAATCTCCTCTGGGGGGAAGGAGAGTCTCTAGAAACTGGAGTTACCTTTCCTTCAGCGGGAGGCAGAGTATTAAAGTCTTCCTCAGGTGATACTGAGCTGCAGGTAATTGAATGAATCAGTACGGGGATCCAGCTCCTCGTCCTCCGAGGACAAACATTAAGGACGAGAGGAAAACGCTGAGTTTGAGTTTCTTGTTTTACCCACAGCAACCTCAGATACACGAGAGAAACCAGTGCTACATATAAACATATATCTATCCAGTGTTTGAAGAGGTATTCAGATACTTGACTGTATATAAATACTGTGAAAACAACCTGTTACAGTGACAATCCTGCATTAAACATTATATTTAAGCAAAAGTATGATAACTTAAAGTACTCAATGCAGGAGAAATGTAGAATAAATACTCATAAGGATTCAAATAAATCTATTTAAAAGGAAAAAGTAGTAAATCGTCACTTGTGAGAAGATATAAAACCATTAAAAAATGTGGCTTTTTTTGCACAAAATATGACATAAAGGATCTGGAGCTGCAACGAACCGTAAAGAAAGTCCAGGTCTAAAAAACAACTAGATAAATACAAAATATTATAAAAACAGATTAAATAATATAAACTCTGATTGTTTTTAAGATATAGGACCCATTGACCCATTTAAATCCCTTTAACAATAATATTATATAAATAATAACAAATTAATTAAGGCTCTTTTAAATCTAAAATCTCAGAATGGAAAAACACTGAACACCTGCTGTTTCTTAATATGCTTGTTGTATTATTTTAATTAAAATAAAGCACATTAAAGCTGTAAATGTAATATGCTGATATTAAAACATCTTACAGGAGAAATGTTGGTTTATTATTCATTAATGTTATATATTATATTATTTGATGCTTAAAAAAACAACAGAATAATTCATATTAATTTAAACCAGCGAGCAAAATGAGAATTCTCCCTAAAAAATATATGTAATAATAAATCTGGTTGATAAATATAAAAAACGATCATTTTTAAATGTCTTTCACATTAGAGAAAATACAAAACAAATCCTAATAAATAAAGAATGAAATGTGTGGCCTTCAACATGTCTGCCTGTCCCCCCGCGGTGAAGCAGGAGGAGAAACAACATGAAAACTCAGAAAATAAAACAAACGGACCCATCACCTGTAACACCGGGGTCTACAGGTGATGAGTCCGGGTTTAGGCGCTGAAAATCGGCCGCTGAGCTCCGGACGTGTCGCTGAATCTTTTTTTTTTTTTTCCCTCTCCGGAGATTTTATTTCCCTGAAGGTGAACGAGAGAGAATAAGGCACTCACCGGGGCTCTGCCAGGCGGGAAGAGAGACTTCATTTCGGGGGGTTTTCCGTCAAACCGAGCGGGCAGGAGAACCGGAGGAGGACGATGAAGAAGAGGAGGAAGAGGAGGAGATGTTTTCTGAAGACAGGGGCGGAGATAGCGGGTCCGGGGCTGGAGGAGGGCCCCTCCCCCCCCATGTTATATAATGTGGTAAATAAAGAATAACGATTTTTTAAAATAGTACAAATTTCACATGCAAATGAAAAAGAGCATTTGAAAATATACGGAGGCCAACACACGTAAAGAAACCACCTGAAATATTTCAATTAAGTCCATTAAATCGACTAATGCATTAATAGAGAAAGCTAATTGTAATTATATGTTTCTCTAAAACAGCCTTTGTATTTTATTAAATGGAACATTTTTCATTTATTTAAATATTTCATTAAAACCATTTTTTGTTTTTTAAATATGACAAGTTTAATTTTATTAAATGAAATGTAGGTTAATTTGATCAAATATAAAGAATAATGTTATCGTACAAAACACGTTTTATTGAAAAATATAGAATACAGTATATTACTTTCAATTTAATTCAATGTTATCAGATTCTAAAATGTTTTTAATAACATCTTTATTCAATTGAATCAACGTGAACAAACGATTAGATTTTATTAAATTAATAGAATTGTATTTTATTAAATATAATATAGTTGAAAGTATGAAAATATAATAAAGTTACATTTGACTGAATATAAATATTATTTTTAATTACAATTGAATACATTTTCTTAGTATAGCCTCACAACATTTGAAGATATGAATATAATAATATTTTATTAAATGATATTATATTTAATAATCCTCTCCTTCCTCTCTCCTCTCGTGTGACTCTCTGAGCTGTATGGTTATTATCATTTTATCCATTTCATATTTAATTAAACGTGTTTTAATGATGATCATTATGTCTCCTTCCTCCCTCAGTGACGCTATGCCTCTCTGTGGCTGACGCAGCACGTCGCCATGGCAACAGCGTGACCGGTGAGACGGCTCTGTCTCCACGGCAACTGAGAACCGTGCTGATTGGTGGAGAGAGTTGTAATGGGATAAGGCATTTAGTCCGTTTTAAATTAAATATCATTATTTATTAATTATTATAGACAAATATAAATGAGTTTTTTTACACAAAATCCTCTTTGGTGTTTTAGTGAATAATTTAAATTTAGTAGGAATTAAATAAAATGTGAAAATAAGAGAATGTTAATCATTTTAAAAGAGATAAATAAACAAAAATTTAATATTAAAATGACTGTAAAAATATTAACAGCACTATTACAACTTTGTAATCTATTACAACTTAGTATCATCTAATCATCTTTTTAAATTGGTTTTATCTTTTAGTATTGACTCATGTAACTATCCAAATTAACCCTCTTAACCCTTGTATGCTGTTCGGGTCTGTGGGACCCCTTTTCATTATTTAGCTAAAGAAAAATGACATGATAAATTATTTTTTCAAACTCACTGTCAATGGCCTTGGCTCATTGTCTGTGAAGAACACATTTTCAATGACCACCCCGTACCCCCCCCGCAGTGACTTTGAAGAAGAGGATGAGATGGAGGAAGAGGATGAGATGGAGCCTCAGCTAGTTACAAAGAACAGACGATCCACAGGACCAGCCGGTCAGCGGGCAAAACAACAAGTAGCACTTTAATTCATTAATGTGATCTAACAAATGTAAAAGAGCGAACATGAACCATCTGTTTGCTTGTGATTGAGACGAGGTAAACATCTGTTGAGTATCTTAACATCAGATAGTTGGATCGTGTTGAAGCCCAAAAGGCAGCGGGTCCATCAGACCCACGAACACTGGCTGAGTAACAGAAACACCACAAGGGTTAAATGTGACAGAATACATTCTTATTCCTTATTTAATTAAAGTCGTCAATTTAAACTTAATTTTATTTAATACACCTCTTACTTTTTAAAGATTTAAATCTATTAATTTATAAATCAAACTTTATACATTTTAAGGGTTATTCTGTGTTAATAATTGTAACTTCTTCTCGCGCTCCTATTGGCTAGCGCTCCAACACATTATAGGCAAAGGGGCGGGACATCTCCAAGCAGCTGACCAATCACAACAGAGCTTTGATAAGATATATCTTTATTTACAAGTGGTTCCATCGCTGATTATCGACAACACAAATAATAAACATGTTTCTGAAAGGAAGAGATGGAGGGTACTGACTGATCGATATATGATCAACTAATAAATGATTCAACTCGTTCATTATTGATCGGCCTTTAAGAACAATAAATAATGAACAAATGTAATCAGTATCTTTAAACTAAACCCACTTATATTTCACTTAAAAGGCCATCAGGTTACACATTAATACAGGAGTAATTAAAGACATAATTAAGGGCTTTATATTAAGGTATTTTTAATAGTCTTTCTGCACAGGTAAGGCCTTTTTTAAGGGTTAAAACTCCTTAAAATAGCTCAAAGGTTACCCTTTTTTTTGCACTTTTTAACCAATTAAAGAATGCAGAAAAAAACCTTAAAAATATCTTAATTTATTTCAACCCACTGATACAATAACCCCTTAAAAAAACACTTAAATAATCCTCAATTTACCCTGAAATCTCATTTGAATAGATCCATATATTTGGCAGAAAAATAAAATATTAATATAAAAAGAAATAATTAAGTTTTGTGTATATTTAAGGGTTTACTTAAAGGGGACCTATCATGCTATATTTAAATAATATATAAGGTATATATATATATATATATAAGGTATATTAATACGTTTTAATTTTCAAAATACGAACAGATCATGCATTTTAGCCATGCCTCATTTTGCCTCACTCCAGCTCTGTCTTTGCAAGGTCTGATTCAGCTGACCACGCCCCCATGCGGAAGAGGGGGGCGTGACACGGCCCCGGCACCAGCGTCATGTTATCATGCTTGCTGTGATTACGAGTGGAGAGTCAACATGGCCCAACCTCTCATTCCCCTGATTGGTGGAGAGTTGACCAATCAGGCGGAGTGCACCTACATTACGTCAAAAAGGTGCAAATAAAAAATCCACCCGTATCAAATCCGTTGCAGCCCCGTTTTTAGAGATTTGGGTATGGAGGAAAGAGAGAGGGTTGTGTTTTCTGACACTTTGTGAGTTCCCTGGAACACCGGGACACATATGTATGTATAAAGACATCACAAAGTGCATTTTGCATGATAGGTCCCCTTTAAATGTTCCCTTAATCATTTTGATCCCTTACACTTAATAACACCTTACAGTTTATTATTAATGTCCTAATTAAACGTTCACCATAGTCTGTGTTTTAAGGGGTAAATTAAGAAATACTTAAGGGATTTTCTTACAGCGTTTAAAGCGTGTTTGAAGCAGCAGTAACAGGCAGTAGAAAAGCTGTTTCTGACAGTTATTATTATTTACAGGAAAGTCTTCAGGATATTTACACACTGCAGAAACCTCCGGAGAAACACTCAGAGACATGTTCATCCTCTCAGACCCCCGTCCAGCGTCAGAGTCCCGAACCTGGAAACAAAACATTCAGACACTACAGGTGAATAGGGTCATTTTTTTAACTTAAAGATATCAGCTAGACATTTCTCCAGTTAATTACATACATTAAGACAATTGTTTTTTGTATTACAAGTTTTCTGAAATAGCATGTTTAAATATGCAAATGAGCCATAATCTCATTAAATATGCGCATATTTTAACACATTTCAGGAACCGAAATCTGAACCTTGGATAAACCCTAACCTGGAAACAAAAACATTCATTCAATAAAAATATGCATCATCCGGGACGTAGCTTAGCTTAGCACAAACACTGGGAGTGGAGGGAAACTGTTAGCATCGCTCCTTCTGAAGAGAGGATTAAATCTGATATTAAATCGATTAAATTTAATCACTAAATCAAATCTCTACATTTTAAATAAAACGTAGGCTCATTAGTATTTATCAGTTTAATAGATAATACCTTTTTCCACCTCCAGTGTCTGTGCTAAGCTAGGCTAACCCTGTATTAACCCCCCATGCTAGCAGTTCCCCTTGACCTCCAGTGTTTATGCTAAGCTAACCCTGTATTAACCCCCCATGCTAGCAGTTCCCCTTGACCTCCAGTGTTTGTGTTAGGCTAACCCTGTATTAACCCCCCATGCTAGCAGTTCCCCTTGACCTCCAGTGTTCGTGCTAAGCTAGGCTAACCTGTATTAACCCCCATGCTAGCAGTTCCCCTGACCTCCAGTGTTCGTGCTAAGCTAGGCTAACCCTGTATTAACCCCCCATGCTAGCCGTTCCCCATGACCTCCAGTGTTTGTGCTAAGCTAGGCTAACCCTGTATTAACCCCCCATGCTAGCAGTTCCCCTTGACCTCCAGTGTTCGTGCTAAGCTAGGCTAACCCTGTATTAACCCCCCATGCTAGCAGTTCCCCATGACCTCCAGTGTTCGTGCTAAGCTAGGCTAACCCTGTATTAACCCCCCGTGCTAGCCGTTCCCTCCACCTCCAGTGTTTGTGCTAAGCTAGGCTAACCTTGTATTAACCCCCCATGCTAGCAGTTTCCACCTCCAGGGTTTGTGCTAAGCTAGGCTAACCCTGTATTAACCCCCCATGCTAGCAGTTCCCCATGACCTCCAGTGTTCGTGCTAAGCTAGGCTAACCCTGTATTGACCCCCTGTTACTCTCCAGGAAGTGGTTGTTCTCGTTGAGCTCCTTCACGACGCCCTCCATCTCCTCCTTCAGCTTCTTCATCCTGAGGAGCAACACACATGTTATTATGATGTTCTGCATGTTCCTAAGACATGTGATGAAGATGATGATGATGAAGATGATGAAGGTACCCCAGAGTCATCTCCACCAGCGTGTTCTGGCTGAGGAAAGCTTGAGGCTTCATCCCTGAGGAGAGGAGGGGGAGGAGCTTCTGAGGGACGTGCTCCTGCAGCTTTAACACACACACACACACACACACACACACACACACACACACACACACACACACACACACACACACACACACACACAACACACACACACACACACACACACACACACACACACACACACACACACACACACACACACACACACAACACACACACACACACACACCACACACAACACACACACACACACACACACACACACACACACACACACACACACACACACACACACACGTAATTAGGTCTTCATTAACTTATACATATTCAATTAACTAAAAGCATTAATTAATACATAAATACTCATGTGAATTATAAACTCACTCAATAAATAAAAAATGTAATTAATAACTCACTTACTAAAAAAACAACAAGCTAAATAAATAAATAATCAATAAAATAGATAAGGACTTCATAACTAAACAATACAAATGTAATAAATCAATATGTTGTTGTTGTTGTTGTCACCTTGAGCGCCCGCTCCATCAACAGAGTGATCTCCTTCTCGATGTTCATCAGCTGAGAGGAGACTCCCAGCAGCTGCTTCCTCACGTGATGCACCTTCCTACACACACACACACACACACACACACACACACACACACACACACACACACACACACACACACACACACACACACACACACACACACACACACACACACACACACACACACACACACACACACACACACACACACACACACCACACACACACACACACACACACACACACACACACACACACACACACACACACACACAGTCGCTTAGCAACAGAGCAGGGTGTCATGGCAACGTGTGATGTCACTTCCTGTCCGTACCTCATCCACTCCTCGCTCTTGGAGATGAAGAGGCGGTACTTCATGGCGCATTCCTCCGTGAAGAGGGAGCGCGCTTTAGACGCATGAAGCACCAACTTCTGCCTGAAGGACACAATCATTAGTAATATATATGTAAAGATCACATTATACTGATTATTTTACCACCAAAAAGGATCAAAAATTATCAAAACCCCTCAAAAAGTAATTAAAACCCCCAAAGAAACTGTAGTTTAACTTTATTAATGAATGATTTAGTTTTACCGATTGGCAGAACTGATATCATTGTAATAAATAAACACAGAATATATATTTACTTGTCAAATTTGTGGATCTGCTCCTCGTTGTACGGCAGACCTGAACACAGAATATTAAATATCATTTCTATCAGTGAGAGTTACAGCAGATTAAAAAAAGGATAACTATGTATTTTAAAAGGGAATAAATTCAAGTCATATTAGAGATGATATTCATTATTATGAGATATATATAAATACTGACGTCTCTCAGCTTTGTCCTTCTTGAACTGCTGGTAGATGGCTGTGATGGCGTCCAGCAGCACTTTGATCTTCTCCACACTGAAGGGAATCATTAAGAGATATAACCATTAAATACAACAGCAATGTTTTATATTAATACATCAATAAATAATGCATAATTCATATAAACATATAATTAAATAAATAATACAACTGAACAAATTGATGAATAAATAACTAATTAAATAAAATCTCTGTTAACTCAATAACTAAATAAATAAGAAATTAAAAAATAATAAACAAATAGATAAATTACAAAATAAATAGGAAAATCAATAAAAAACCCCAAAATAAATTACAGAAAAAAGTAAGAAAATAAATAAATAAGAAAAATAAAAAATAACAACATAAATAACTAACCAACTAATTCAATACAAAATAATTCAATAAATGACGAACTAAATAATAAAAAACTTGAAATAAAAATGTGATTTTAATACAATGAGCAAAATAGAGCTGGATTTTCTGATGGAGTTGTTCATTAAGTTCATTAAGCTTATTAATAAAAGATATGCAGAATATTCCATATAAACAGGCAGTGAGCTCACTTCCGGTCCTCGGGTGCGTTCCAACCTGCAGGATCCAGCTGTCACTCAGCAGCCCGGAGGGGAGGAACTTAGACTTCAAATCCTGAGACGTTCGCTCGATGGGCTCCAGAGAACCAGAGATCTGCACACACACATTGATACACACTCTGTTATACACACAGAGTACACAGTGCGTGTGTGTGTGTGTGTGTGTGTGTGTGTTGTGTGTGTGTGTGTGTGTGTGAGCTCACTCTGAGGACTTTCTTGTGCATGTCACAGATCTCGTCGTACTCTGAGGACAGCATGTTGGCCTGCATCATAACCTCAAACCTGGAGCAGAAACACATTAGTTTTATTTTCTTTAAATAGAAAGGTAAATAAAAGAACAAATAAAGACCTAAATCAAACAGAAATATATTAAAAGAATAGCTAAAAACTACAGAATGCAATTCCTGAAGAAATTGCTAGTGGGAATGCTTTATGCTGAAAAGCTGACGCTGAACTGCTATGCTGAAATGTAATGTGTAAGAAGAAAGTGAAGAATTTAGATTGAAATGATACATGAACACTGGGGGCTTGAATGTGTGATGAGAGAAGAAAAGAAAGTAAAAAGGCTTGGAAAAGCAGCAGAATATTTGAACTGCAAACTATTGAACTAACTTGATGACGAATGATCTGTCGCCATGGCAACGGCATTTGATGACACCCCATAATACGCTTAGATGTTGATGGCTGCATCGTTACCAAACCTGTGAAGTTTTGGGCCGTTTGGAGCATTTTCACTGAAGTTATGAGAAAACCGTGTGTCATAGTGAGCATGGCATTTGAAGACATTTCAAAACTGTCACGTAGATGTCTTCACGGCTGGACTGTTAGCACACATGTGAAGTTTGAGCACTTTTTGACCATTTTCATAGGAGTTATAGCAATATCATGTTTTACGACGAGGGATGCGTTGCCATGGCAACAGCTTTTGAGGAAAGCTCACTAATGGCACATAGACATGTTGAGGGCTGGACCGTTAACTGTCATCTGAAGTCTGGTGGTGTTTTGACCTTTTCATAGGCGTTACGACAACATCGTGTTTTTTAGCGAGGGATGCGTTTCAATGGAAACAGCCTATGGTGAGATCTCAGATTTGGCGTAGAGCTGTTGAGGCATGGACCGGTGATATACAAGCGAAGTTTGGGGACGATCGGACCGAGTCCATTGGAGTTACAGCGACATCGTGTTTCATGGCGAGGGATGCGTTTCCATGGAAACGGCATATGATGACACCCCATAATTGACATAGAGCTGTTGAGGGTAGGACCATTAACCATTATCTGAAGTCTGGTGCTGTTTTAGACCATTTGCATAGGTATCACGACAACATCGTGTTTTATGGCGAGGGATGCGTTCCATGGAAACGGCATATGATGACACCCATAATGACGTAGAGCTGTGAACCATTATCTGCAGTCTGCTGCTCTGAGCATGTCAGTTGGAGTTATGACATCATCGTGTTCCATGACACGAGGTGTCCAGAGATCAAAGGTTTCCATGTTCTGAATGAGAGATAAACCTCTTACATGTGAACGTTTTGTTGAAGAACCGTAACAGATATCGGTGAAATTTCAAAGCGTGAAGCATGTCAAGGACCTTGAGCATCTGAAGGGTACTTTTTGTGTACTTTCGGGTTAATAATGTGGCCTTTTTGGCAGATTAACTAAAGGTGTGAGGCTGCTGTGGTGGGGAAATATCAGCCTGAATTTACAATGGGGTTTGAGACATGTTGAAACGTTTTTGTCACTTCATGCCCACAAGAGGCATTTTGTTTAATTATTTTGCTTAATTCTTTTTCATTTTTCAAGCTACGAGATGTTTTCCTACGTTTCTCATGAAAAATGATGTCTCAGGAATGTAGGGTTTGGGAATTATGGCAGGTTTAAAAAAATATATGAAGGCAAAATTAAATCTGTCCTCCACTCTAGCTGTGACATCACGCACTCTAAAATCTGAAGAAGGCCTCTTTACCAAGGTCTGAACAATGTTAATATCTCTAAGAGTATGAATCAGATTTAAAAGTTGTGTTACACGAATAATGTCAGAAACGATGTGTAACATTTTAAAGTTGGAATGAGGTTTCTGAGTGAAAGTATGAAGGAGCAGTTAGCAGTTGAAGAAGGAGCAGTTAGCAGTTGAAGTCGCATGAAGATTGTTCAAGTCTGAAGAGTTTCTCCATTGACTTCCATGTTAAGAATGTGATGAATTATGGGATGTATCTCTGGAATTATGAAAGTTATGAATAAGAAAAATAATAGCCATCGATTCCCGACCGAGCTGAACGTGTTGATGTTTGAACGGAGTTTCTGCGATGTGGAATGTGGGAGCAGAAGAGGTGCAAAATAACCCGGCGGCATAATAAAGAATTTCGTGCGTAGCATAACAGATAGTGGGAATGCTGCATCAGCGTTCCCACAAAATTAATAAACATTTAATAAACAACCTTATTATAAATCAACAAAACAAATATGAATATATACCTAAATAAAGAAATAATCAAATAAAGAAAGAAATAGCTGAATTAATATATTACTAAATTGATTAATAAATGTGTCTCACAGCTGCTCCGTCCTCTGCAGGATTTGGGTGCAGTAATTGCAGAGATGGAAGACTTCAGACTTCTTGTGCAGAATCTCACTGTAGTCCTCCTTCATCAGCTCTCTGCACACACAGAACATCCCATAATATTCAGCATGTCTTCATCAACAACAACAAACTACCTCGCTGGTTTTTAACTCACATCAGGCCTCGCACTCCCTTCCTCACGAGCTCCTGATAAAGCAGCAGAGACTCGGAGGTTTTCCACAGGTGACCCACGTCTCCAGCAAACGTCTGGAAACAACAACAACAACAACAACATTTACATATTAGGATAATTAAGATAAGACTTTATTTATCCCGAAGGAAATATTTGTGCCAGAGTTACAAAAATACAATAAACACAGCAAAAACGATAATTAATTAAACATTTTGAAAAAATAGTTTTGCAGATTTCCAAGAAAGAGTCCTACTTTTGAGAAAAAAGTAATAATTTGATATTTAGAGAAAAAAAGTAATAATTTGATATTTAGAGAAAAAAAGTAATAATTTGATATTTAGAGAAAAAAAGTAATAATTTGATATTTAGAGAAAAAAAGTAATAATTTGATATTTAGAGAAAAAAAGTAATAATTTGATATTTAGAGAAAAAAAGTAATAATTTGATATTTAGAGAAAAAAAGTAATAATTTGATATTGAGAAAAAAAGTAATAATTTGAATTTAGAGAAAAAAAGTAATAATTTGATGTTTTGAGAAAAAAAGTAATAATTTGAGATTTAGAGAAAAAAAGTAATAATTTGAGATTTAGAGAAAAAAAGTAATAATTTGAGATTTAGAGAAAAAAGTAATAATTTGAGATTTAGAGAAAAAAGTAATAATTTGAGATTTAGAGAAAAAAGTAATAATTTGAGATTTAGAGAAAAAAGTAATAATTTGAGATTTAGAGAAAAAAGTAATAATTTGAATATTTAGACAAAAAGTAATAATTTGATATTTAGAGAAAAAAGTAATAATTTGATATTTAGAGAAAAAAAGTAATAATTTGATATTTAGAGAAAAAAGTAATAATTTGATATTTAGAGAAAAAAGTAATTTTATATTTGAGAAAAAAAGTAATAATTTGATATTTAGAGAAAAAAAGTAATAATTTGATATTTAGAGAAAAAAAGTCATCATTTGAGATTTTGAGAAAAAAAGTATAATTTGATTTTTCGAGAAAAAAAGTAATAATTTGATATTTAGAGAAAAAAGTAATAATTTGAGATTTTGAGAAAAAAAGTAATAATTTGAGATTTTGAGAGAAAAGTCATAATTTGAGAAAAAAATCATAATTTGAGAAAAAATAATAATTTGATATTTAGAGAAAAAAGTAATAATTTGATATTTAGAGAAAAAAAGTAATAATTTGATATTTAGAGAAAAAAAACGTCATAATTTGATATTTAGAGAAAAAAAGTAATAATTTGATATTTAGAGAAAAAAAGTAAAATTTTGATATTTAGAGAACAAAAAGTAATAATTTGAGATTTAGAGAAAAAAAGTAATAATTTGATATTTAGAGAAAAAAGTAATAATTTATATTTAGACAAAAAAGTAATATTTGATATTTAGAGAAAAAAGTAATTTGAGATTTAGAGAAAAAAGTAATAATTTGTGATTTAGAGAAAAAAGTAATAATTTGATATTTAGAGAAAAAAGTAATAATTTGATATTTAGAAAAAAAAGTAATAATTTGAGATTTTGAGAAAAAAACGTCATAATTTGATATTTAGAGAAAAAAAGTAATAATTTGATATTTAGAGAAAAAAAGTAATAATTTGATATTTAGAGAAAAAAAGTAATAATTTGATATTTAGAGAAAAAAATAATAATTTGATATTTAGAGAAAAAAAGTAATAATTTGAGATTTAGAGAAAAAAAGTAATAATTTGATATTTAGAGAAAAAGTAATAATTTTAATATTTAGACAAAAAGTAATAATTTGATATTTAGAGAAAAAAGTAATTTGAGATTTAGAGAAAAAAAGTAATAATTTGTGATTTAGAGAAAAAAAGTAATAATTTGATATTTAGAGAAAAAAAGAAATAATTTGAGATTTTGAGAAAAAAGTAATAATTTGATATTTTGAGAAAAAAAAGTAATAATTTGATATTTAGAGAAAAAAGTAATAATTTGATATTTTGAGAAAAAAAGTAATAATTTGAGATTTTGAGAAAAAAGTAATAATTTGAGATTTTGAGAAAAAAAGTCATAATTTGAGATTTTGAGAAAAAATGTCATAATTTGAGATTTTGAGAAAATAAGTCATAATTTGAGATTTTGAGAAAAAAAGTCTGAATTTGAGATTTTGAGAAAAAAAGTCTGAATTTGAGATTTTCGGATTTTTTTTTTTACAAAATGGGATTTTCAGAAGAAAAAAAAAGTAAGAATTTAGAGATGTATTAGATGAGGGATAACTGGTCTTGTTTGTAGTTATTTGATATACCTTAGCGTAGCTGGCGTCGAGTTCCAGGTCGTAGCGAGGCTGAACTTTCGGGGACTCGCTGCAGAGAAAGAAACACGGAAACAGGTTAGAGGCAAACAGCTCAATTAAAGCAGAATAACTCACTTTTAGGTCTTTTTTTAAACCTTTTATGATACTTGGAATCCAAGGACAAGCCGAAATAAAATGTAAAATTTAAGAAAGCTGTCAATGTTTTGAATTGATAAACAAACACAAACCAGGATATGTATGTGTCATTGTTTTTGTTCTCAAACTTCACATTTCTTTCCTCAGAATGTTGACTTTTTTTATCAAAATCTCAAAAATAGTAGTAGTTTTCTACGTACGGTCCTGGAAGATCAATAAAAACATGAATAAAGTAGTAATGAATGAATAAATAACGTACGGTCCTGGAAGATCAATAAAAACATGAATAAGTAGTAATGAATGAATAAATAACGTACGGTCCTGGAAGATCAATAAAAACATGAATAAAGTAGTAATGAATGAATAAATAACGTACGGTCCTGGAAGATCATATAAAACATGAATAAAGTAGTAATGAATGAATAAATAACGTACGGTCCTGGAAGATGAATAAAAACATGAATAATGTAGTAATGAATGAATAAATAACGTACGGTCCTGGAAGATGAATAAAAACATGAATAAAGTAGTAATGAATGAATAAATAACGTACGGTCCTGGAAGATGAATAAAACATGAATAAAGTAGTAATGAATGAATAAATAACGTACGGTCCTGGAAGATCAATAAAAACATGAATAAAGTAGTAATGAATGAATAAATAACGTACGGTCCTGGAAGATCAATAAAAACATGAATAAAGTAGTAATGAATGAATAAATAACGTACGGTCCTGGAAGATCAATAAAAACATGAATAAAGTAGTAATGAATGAATAAATAACGTACGGTCCTGGAAGATGAATAAAAACATGAATAAAGTAGTAATGAATGAATAAATAACGTACGGTCCCTGGAAGATGAATAAAAACATGAATAAAGTAGTAATGAATGAATAAATAACGTACGGTCCTGGAAGATGAATAAAAACATGAATAAAGTAGTAATGAATGAATAAATAAAGTACGGTCCTGGAAGATCAATAAAAACATGAATAAAGTAGTAATGAATGAATAAATAACGTACGGTCCTGGAAGATCAATAAAAACATGAATAAAGTAGTAATGAATGAATAAATAACGTACGGTCCTGGAAGATCAATAAAAAATGAATAAAGTAGTAATGAATGAATAAATAACGTACGGTCCTGGAAGATGAATAAAAACATGAATGAAGTAGTAATGAATGAATAAATAACGTACGGTCCTGGAAGATGAATAAAAACATGAATGAAGTAGTAATAATTAATAAATAACGTACGGTCCTGGAAGATCAATAAAAACATGAATAAAGTAGTGATGAATGAATAAATAACGTACGGTCCTGAAGATGAATAAAAACATGAATAAAGTAGTAATGAATGAATAAATAACGTACGTCCTGGAAGATGAATAAAAACATGAATGAAGTAGTAATGAATGAATAAATAACGTACGGTCCTGGAAGATCAATAAAAAACTGAATGAAGTAGTAATAAATTAATAAATAACGTACGGTCCTCGAAGATGAGCCCCACGGTGGCGACGGCCTCGCGGCTCAGCAGCATGATCGGGTTTTCTCGTGATGTTTTTGGGGAAAACCTGCGCCTGGCGGTTCGGGTCGAGCACGAGGCGGCGGCCCTCGTAATGCAGCTCCTGGTGTGGAGCGCGATACTGCAGCGCCGAGACAAAGCTCCGGAACAGCGCCGCCCTGAGGACACACAGGGAACAGCAGCTCGGAACAAACATCACTTATAGAGAAAATCTCAGAGTTCTGACTTTTTTCCGAAAATATCTAAAATAATATATATAATATAATAATAGCTATATTATATACATGTTATACATACATGTTGTACTGTTGTATCGTGTTAGACGTGGTTTAATAAATAATAATATAACGCACGTGTTGTACTGGTGGATGTAGATATGGTTTAATAATATAACGCACGTGTTGTACTGGTGGATGTAGATATGGTTTAATAATATAACGTACGTGTTGTACTGGTGGATGTAGATATGGTTTAATAATATAACGCACGTGTTGTACTGGTGGATGTAGATATGGTTTAATAATATAACGTACGTGTTGTACTGGTGGATGTAGATATGGTTTAATAATATAACGCACGTGTTGTACTGGTGGATGTAGATATGGTTTAATAATATAACGTACGTGTTGTACTGGTGGATGTAGATATGGTTTAATAATATAACGTACGTGTTGTACTGGTGGATGTAGATATGGTTTAATAATATAACGCACGTGTTGTACTGGTGGATGTAGATATGGTTTAATAATATAACGCACGTGTTGTACTGGTGGATGTAGATATGGTTTAATAATATAACGCACGTGTTGTACTGGTGGATGTAGATATGGTTTAATAATATAACGTACGTGTTGTACTGGTGGATGTAGATATGGTTTAATAATATAACGCACTGTTGTACTGGTGGATGTAGATATGGTTTAATAATATAACGCACGTGTTGTACTGGTGGATGTAGATATGGTTTAATAATATAACGCACGTGTTGTACTGGTGGATGTAGATATGGTTTAATAATATAACGCACGTGTTGTACTGGTGGATGTAGATATGGTTTAATAATATAACGTACGTGTTGTACTGGTGGATGTATATATGGTGCAGCGTTGCTTGTTGAAGGCTGAACACGTTGACGATGGTTCGATGAAGGATGTCGTTTGTTTCGGCGAAAAACTGATCGAATCCCCAACATTTCTCCTGATCCGCCTCCAGGATGTTGGCGAGCACCGGGGTCAAAAGGCTCTGAAGACCCCGGAAACAATATAATAAGTATATAAATTCAACATTTAATATCCAGGTAACATTTTTATTCTATTTTTTATAAATGTGTTCGTATATAGAGTAACTTAAGGGGGTTAAATAAAGTCTAAATGTGAACGCAGACAGCAGAAGTGTTTCTAAAGTATACAACGTGATGCAGAGGAACATTTAAACATCTATTTATGACATTAAAACACATTTAATGAGTGTTTTTTGAGATGTAGGAGTGTCTCTGACTTGGAGAGGCTGCAGGAGACCGGCATCTCGGTGTTCCACTCGATCTTCCCGTTCTCACTCTTCTGGTGACCGAGATCGTTCCTGAAGGTTCTCTGTGATGATTTTATACCTGAGACACAAACATGCAGTCAGAAAACCTCCTCCTCCTCCTCCTCCTCCTCCTCCTCCTCCTCCTCCTCCTCCTCCTCCTCCTCCTCCTCCTCCTCCTCTCCTCCTCCTCCTCCTCCTCCTCCTCCTCCTCCTCCTCCTCCTCCTCCTCCTCCTCCCTCCTCCTCCTCCTCCTCCTCCTCTCTACTTTGATGCTCTTAACCTTTTATCATATTTTATTCAATATGATAAATACCTTTTTATTTGATTGTATTTTCTCCTCATAGTATTGTGAGATGACGTTGTTTTTTTAAAGTGTGCGATATAAATGAAATGTATTATTATTATTATTATTATTATATATATAGTGATGTTTCCTCCTCTCACATGACCTCCTTGTTGAATAAAGTATATATATGTTAGTGATGTTTCCTCCTCTCACATGACCCCTTGTTGAATAAAGTATATATATGTTAGTGATGTTTCCTCCTCTCACATGACCTCCTTGTTGCGCCGCGGCCCCTCGAACGGTCTGAAGGGGAGGCTGCCGCTCGCTGCGTGGTAGAAAGTGACTCCGATGCTCCACAGATCCACCGTCGCTCCATACTTCTTCTGGTGATCCTTCCTCAGAACGGCTCGCTCGTACATGTCCGGGTGCTGCGGGAATAACACCACAGAAGGAGAGGGTAAACAACTACTGGGACAACACCAGAGGATAGGGTAAACAACTACTGGGACAACACCAGAGGAGAGGGTAAACAACTACTGGACAACACCAGAGGAGAGGGTAAACAACTACTGGGACAACACCAGAGGAGAGGGTAAACAACTACTGGGACAACACCAGAGGAGAGGGTAAACAACTACTGGGACAACACCAGAGGAGAGGGTAAACAACTACTGGGACAACACCAGAGGCCTGTACTACGAAGCCGGATCTTCTCTTAGCTAACTTCAGGGTAAACTCGGGGTTTCCGGTCCTACGACGCTGGTTCTCTTCTTAGCGGGCTAGATCTCCATGGTAACTGATGCTGAGCGGCTAACCTGGTCCGGAGCAGGTTAGGTTCCAGGCTAAGAGAACAACTCAGTGAAAGTACCGCCTGCTGACCAATCAGAGCTCAGTGTGCGGAGTTTAAAGCGATCAAGTCATATTACAGGAGAAAGGAAATACAGAGAAACTGCCGTTGCAGGAAAGACGGCCGGCAAAAATCACCGACTGTGTGAACGTGAACATGAATAGAATATCACCTCCCATCTTCAGAGCAATCTGACTATTATAACATTAGCGTTAAGAAAGCTTACTTAAATATCTGCCACAACACAAGTAACCGGATCAAAGTAACATTACGTACAGTCCGCGGCACTGTGAGTGCAGACGTGGATGTGTCCCATTATCATTCATATCACATCATATCACATCATAATGTATCATATATGTCCTTATCTGAGTCAGCTGAGCCGGATCTGGCCGTGCAACACTCACAGTGTCACATACTGTCTGCAGAAGGATTATTTTAAGCAACACATTAAGTTGAGGAAACACTCGAGTCAAATGTAATGAAAGTCAGATCGTGTCTTAGACGGGGCAGTGATATCATAAACCTGTTAATGGACGCATTCAAACACTTGTTCTGTTACCAGCTGTATTCACCTGCAGGTGCAGCTATGTGGCTTTGATCCTGGATCAAGTGTTTAGGTCATGGATGTTTAAAGTTTAACGTCTTCATATTTGTCTAATATTATAGTTCACTTTTCATTCAGGAAGTATGACGCTGCGCTGTCAGTGCGCGTGTCCATGTTTGTGATTGGTCGAATGCTCCAAATACCGCCCCTTTCATGTGAACGCGCACCTAACTAGATAGGACACGGCTGGCTTGAGCGATCCACTTGATAACCAGCGTCGTAGGACCGCTTAGCGAGAGCACGTATGTTTTTGGATTAGGCCAACCGGCTAACTCAAACATATCCAGGTTATGTTGAACCGGCTTCGTCGTACAGGCCTCAGCTGTGTTAGTGTGTGTAATATAGTGTTCCTCACCAGGTGTGTTAGTATGTGTACTCTCCCCAGGTGTGTAACAGGTGTATATTGTTCCTCACCAGGTGTGTTAGTATGTGTACTCTCCCCAGGTGTGTAACAGGTGTGTAACAGGTGTAGTGTTCCTCAACAGGTGTGTTAGTATGTGTACTCTCCCCAGGTGTGTAACAGGTGTGTAACAGGTGTGTAACAGGTGTATAGTGTTCCTCACCAGGTGTGTTAGTATGTGTACTCTCCCCAGGTGTGTAACAGGTGTGTAACAGGTGTATAGTGTTCCTCACCAGGTACTCCTCTGTCCCGTACAGAGACACAAACTGCTCGTCGTCCTCCAGCTCTCGAGCCGCTCCGAAGTCGGTCAGTTTGTAGACGGAGCGCCCGCCCTCTCCGATCACTCGCATGATGTTCCCTGGCTTTATGTCTCTGTGCACGATGCCGTACTCCCTCAGGTGGTTCATCCCCGCCACTGAGAACACACAGGTACACATATCAATACACGGTGGAGGAGGAGCAGCTCATAGAGATTCAACATTCAGAGGTGTTCTCATCAGAAGCTCTGCAGCTACAGAGCAGAAGTGGCAATCACATTCTTCTGACCTGAGCTCCAACAATGCAACATATATAATAAAATACAAATAAAGCATAGTGCAAGAAGTCTATATACACAGGAATGAGTCCTAAAAACCCTGACATGAGTCAGCATTATGAGTCCGGACATGAGTCCTATTATGAGTCCTAACCCCTGACATGAGTCCTGTTATGAGTCCTGTTATGAGTCTTAAACCCTGACATGAGTCCTGTTCTGAGTCCTAACCCCTGACACAAGTCCTGTTATGAGTCTAAACCCTGACATGAGTCCTGTTATGAGTCCTAACCCCTGTGATGAGTCCTGTTATGAGTCCTCACCCCTGACATGAGTCCTGTTATGAGTCCTAACCCCTGACATGAGTCCTGTTATGAGTCCTAACCCCTGACATGAGTCCTGTTATGAGTCCTAACCCCTGACATGAGTCCTGTTATGAGTCCTAACCCTGACATGAGTCCTGTTATGAGTCCTAACCCCTGACATGAGTCCTGTAATGAGTCCTGTAATGAGTCCTAACCCCTGACATGAGTCCTGTTATGAGTCTTAACCCCTGACATGAGTCCTGTAATGAGTCCTGTTATGAGTCCTAACCCCTGACATGAGTCCTGTAATGAGTCCTGTTATGAGTCCTAACCCCTGACATGAGTCCTGTAATGAGTCCTGTTATGAGTCTTAACCCCTGACATGAGTCCTGTAATGAGTCCTAAACCCTGACATGAGTCCTGTTATGAGTCCTAAACCCTGACATGAGTCCTGTTATGAGTCCTGTAATGAGTCCTAACCCCTGACATGAGTCCTGTTATGAGTCCTAAACCCTGACATGAGTCCTGTTATGAGTCCTGTAATGAGTCCTAACCCCTGACATGAGTCCTGTTATGAGTCCTAAACCCTGACATGAGTCCTGTTATGAGTCCTAAAGCCTGACATGAGTCCTGTTATGAGTCCTGTAATGAGTCCTAACCCCTGACATGAGTCCTGTTATGAGTCCTAAAGCCTGACATGAGTCCTGTTATGAGTCCTGTAATGAGTCCTAACCCCTGACATGAGTCCTGTTATGAGTCCTAACCAGTGACGGCTGGTGATAAAAATGTTGGGGGGGGCGCAAAAAAAAACATTGAAACGTGATTCATGGACAATAGCACTACTTGAATATGAATTTTGCCCTCCTTTCCTTCTGGCCTGCAAATGTCTCAATGACTTTCTGATTAAAGTCAGTCATCTCTGTCACCAGACTCTTTTCCATTGACAGCATGGCCAATGCATTCAACCTCTCCTGGGTCATCATACACATCTTGTATCTTCCTCTGAACACCTGCAGTGGCACCCCTCATCACGCTGGCTCCATCATACGCCTGGCAGATGAGCTTGCTTTTCTGATCCTCAGGAAGGATGGCAGAAAGACGCTCTTGTAATGCTGTAGCAATGGACTCAGCTGTAGCTGACTGCAAAGGGATGAACTCAAAAAATCTTTCCTGCACGTTGTGTTTATCATCAATGTAGCGCAGCACAAGAACAAGTTGGCACTGTGTGGCAATATCCATTGTCTCATCTGCCTGGATTGATAAAAAATCACTGCTCTGGGCTTCTTTGATGATGTGTTCCCTAACAACAGACAACATACAGTCCAGTAGCTCGTTCTGCACGGTTTTTGAAGTTCCCTTAAATACAGTCGCGTTCTCAAGGTGCTCTTTCAACACTCCATCAAGGGAGGCAACAAAATCCACCAAGCCACGGAATATCCCGGGATTATCGGAGCCTTCACTCTCATCATGGCCACGCAAAGCCAACTCAAATGATCCACAACATTTCACACAGTCTATTATTCGGGACAGGATGTGTCGGTTTTTTCTCACCTCTTGGTTGTGCTTCCTAACGCCGATCCTGTAGCCTTCATCTAGCTGTTCAGCAATGCTAAACCTGCCCAAAAAGTTTAGCCTCATACTGTCTAGATGACCGCGGCTACTTTAAAGCAATAGAAGGCATTGCTAACGGCACATCCAGCTAACCAGCTCCGTTTATCGTAGCAAGAGCGGGTAAAGCCCCGGTTGTAAGCTCGTCCTCGATCACTTGCCTGCTGATTAATTTTTAAATCGGGTCGGTCCGGTCCAAGCTCCTTTATTCTCTTTTTTTCTTCCAGTGGACGCCTTGTGAAAGGGTGTTTTTGTAAAGAAAAAACTGAATTTTCTGCGGCCGCACTGGAAGTCGCCATGACAACAATATCATCCAGAAAACTAATGAGGGGTGTGAACATAAAAGACAGCGTCATGGTCCAATCACATCAGGTCAAAGATCATGAAAACAATACCGATTCGCTGCCAATAAAAAGTGGGAGGGTCCGGGGCGCAGAGAGCTGCGTCCCGTGGGAGAATCTGAAGCCGCCAATCAGCGAGCAGCTTTTGGTCACCTGCTTACCAAAAGTTTAACGACTTCCATTCACTCTCATTTGGCCGGCGTCCCTCAACCAGGAAGTATGTATTCACACAAAAATACCCGAAATGCGCAACCATTTTTGACGGAATGCAGACTACCATGCTGGCGCATCGTACAAGGAAACACGTTTATTTAATAATATTTAAAATATAATAATTTGTGTTTATCATGTTTAAGTATACTTCTCGAGATATTATGAGAGGGGGCGGCGCCCCAGCGCCCTGCATTGACCAGCCGCTACTGGTCCTAACCCGTTATGAGTCCTAAACCCTGACATGAGTCCTGTTATGAGTCCTGTAATGACTCCTCTAATGAGTCCTAACCCTTGACATGAGTCCTGTTATGAGTCCTGTTCTGAGTCCTGTTATGAGTCCTAACCCCTGACATGAGTCCTGTAATGAGTCCTGTTCTGAGTCCTGTTATGAGTCCTAACCCCTGACATGAGTCCTGTAATGAGTCCTAACCCCTGACATGAGTCCTGTTATGAGTCTTAACCCCTGACATGAGTCCTGTAATGAGTCCTGTTATGAGTCCTAACCCCTGACATGAGTCCTGTAATGAGTCCTAACCCCTGACATGAGTCCTGTAATGAGTCCTAACCCCTGACATGAGTCCTGTTATGAGTCTTAACCCCTGTAATGAGTCCTGTTCTGAGTGACTGACCGACGTCGTGCAGCACGATGAGGAACTCGTCCTCCGGCAGTCCGTATGCGTTGGAGGATTCCTCGAGGACGGTGTAGAGACTTCCACACGGACAATACTCCATCACCAGCACCTTGTGACGGGTGTTAGACTGAGAGAGGATGCACAATAAAAGAAGATTCAATATGAGATCAGAATAAGAAAAAATAATAATATAAAAAATAAATACAAATGAGAATAATATAAGAAAATTCCGAATAAAACAATTACATAAAAACAAATAAGAATAAAAATAGGCATAAAATAAAAATATGAATGAGAATAAATAATAATAGATCTAGTGTGATGAAGGGTCATGTTTCCCAGACCTCCTCCTCCACGGCGAACAGCTTCACGATGTTCTTGTGGTTCAGTTTCTTCAGGACCTCGAACTCTCTCATCTGAACGTCCAGCGGCCGCAGGAAGCTCAGGTTGTTGAACACCTTCACTGCGTACAGGTCGCCCGTTTTCTAACGTTTAATAAAACACAACATCAGTACCTTTACGCTGTAATAACACATGTTCCCCTCGCTACAGACTTTGACCTCCAACTGGGAATCTGACAGGAAGTGCTGGAGAAGCAGGAAGCTGTCTTTATGTAAACAGTCTGTTCAACGTTCAGATCATCTGCCTACCTTCCTGTTTCACAGTAAAAGCAGGGTTAGAGAACTGCAGATAATAGAGAAGTTCCTCCAGTCTACAGATCAGATGTGTGTCTCTTAAAATGTATATAAGTGTATTATATGTAGTGTAAAAATATATTTTTAAAGAACCCTGAAATCAAAATCAGACTCAGGGACTTTTCATGTAGTTTTTTGCTAGAAATGCATAGTGATAGCCATGCTGCTGCTCTCTGATTGGCTGCAGGCCGTGCAGCTTCTCTGTGATTGGCTGCAGGCCGTGCAGCTTCTCTCTGATTGGCTGCAGGCCGTGCTGCTGCTCTGTGACTGGCTGCAGGCCGTGCAGCTTCTCTCTGATTGGCTGCAGGACGTGCTGCTTCTCTGTGATTGGCTGCAGGCCGTGCTGCTGCTCTGTGACTGGCTGCAGGCCGTGCAGCTTCTCTCTGATTGGCTGCAGGACGTGATGCTGCTCTGTGATTGGCTGCAGGCCGTGCTGCTGCTCTCTGATTGGCTGTGAGCCGTGCTGCTGCTCTCTGATTGGCTGTGGGCCGTGTTGCTGCTCTCTGATTGGCTCTCACCTTGTGTCTTCCTCTGTAAACATTGGCTGTGGCTCCCTGACCCAGCAGGTCTGAGATCAGCCACAGATAGTTAGTGGTGCTCTGCATGATGACAGATGCAAGGATCCTGGAAAGGTAAACATTAATATATTATTAATACAGAAACAATCATTTATTTAATCTATAAATACAGAAACAATCATTTAGTTAGTTTATAAACATAAAAACAATAATTCATTTAATTTATAAACACAGGAATATGTATATAGATAGAATAATAATGTATTTATATTTCCTCCTGGGACCCAGGATGTAAATGTAGGGTTAAAAAAAAACATCTTGCAATTTAGACTTTTTTAATTTAATTGTATTTTTAAATGTTTCAGCATGTCCACTGTAGAGGACGTCGGGGCCATTTTAGTTTGAAAAGACAGCCACAATTAACAGATAGACTATGTAACGTATTATGCTTATAGAGTGATATTAATACAAGAATACATTCAGCTTTATTTAAAACATTAATAAGTAATTGATCCGAACATTGCTGTTTATTTGGTCACCAAAAACGAGTTTGTTTTTTGGTGAATCTTTCCAGATCTTCAAAGACTTTGTAGTCGATGTACTGAAAGTACCTCATTGACTCCAGTCGGCACGGCCTGTAGGGTCATCTTGACTAGTGTTATGGATGTGGTCTCCATGGAAACAAACTTGGCATTCCTGAGGCAATTCTCATGTTTCATGGCTCCACTTAAAATAAAAACAACAATAAGACAGGCGTGCTCCTCTTGGCCCACAGAGGGCCATGTCTTTCCAGCTCGTCCCTATCTGTCTCTCTGTCTGTATCTGTGCGCTCATGGAGCCTCCTGCATCTCCCCCCCCCCCCTTCTTCTTGACCCTCTTCTATCCCAGGTGTGAAAGCCTCATCCCTCTCATCATCTGAATCTCCCTGAACTATCTGGTACAGAAAATGTCTGCTTCAGTTCCGTCTCCTGCAACAATATTGAGTCATTAAGTCCATGAAGACGGTCCTGACGTCCACTAGGATGGACATTTATAAAAGAGCTGTTATTTCAAAACTTGAATTATTGAATTGCTTTCAGAACTAATGATATAGTTCCTCACATGTTAATAAACAAGAACATATAGGATTTTCATGGTAAAAATAACAATTATTCAACAATATTTGACTTCTCCTCCTGCTTCTATAACACTTAGTTTTTGGTATGCCAGCCATTTTGGATGAAAAGAAAGAGGAACTTCCCAGCATGCAATTTTAACCAATGACATATCACTGGAAAGACCAGGATGTCCTCTGTACAGTACATCAGGGACTGATAGATGTCCTCTGTACAGTACATCAGGGACTGATAGATGTCCTCTGTACAGTACATCAGGTACTGATAGATGTCCTCTACAGTACATCAGGGGCTGATAGATGTCCTCTGTACAGTACATCAGGGACTGATAGATGTCCTCTGTACAGTACATCAGGGACTGATAGATGTCCTCTGTACAGTACATCAGGTACTGATAGATGTCCTCTACAGTACATCAGGGGCTGATAGATGTCCTCTGTACAGTACATCAGGGACTGATAGATGTCCTCTACAGTACATCAGGGACTGATAGATGTCCTCTGTACAGTACATCAGGGACTGATAGATGTCCTCTGTACAGTACATCAGGGACTGATAGATGTCCTCTGTACAGTACATCAGGTACTGATAGATGTCCTCTACAGTACATCAGGTACTGATAGATGTCCTCTGTACAGTACATCAGGGACTGATAGATGTCCTCTGTACAGTACATCAGGGACTGATAGATGTCCTCTGTACAGTACATCAGGTACTGATAGATGTCCTCTACAGTACATCAGGGGCTGATAGATGTCCTCTGTACAGTACATCAGGGACTGATAGATGTCCTCTGTACAGTACATCAGGTACTGATAGAAGTCCTCTACAGTACATCAGGGACTGATAGATGTCCTCTGTACAGTACATCAGGGACTGATAGATGTCCTCTGTACAGTACATCAGGGACTGATAGATGTCCTCTGTACAGTACATCAGGGACTGATAGATGTCCTCTGTACAGTACATCAGGTACTGATAGATGTCCTCTACAGTACATCAGGGGCTGATAGATGTCCTCTGTACAGTACATCAGGGACTGATAGATGTCCTCTACAGTACATCAGGGACTGATAGATGTCCTCTGTACAGTACATCAGGGACTGATAGATGTCCTCTGTACAGTACATCAGGGACTGATAGATGTCCTCTGTACAGTACATCAGGTACTGATAGATGTCCTCTACAGTACATCAGGGACTGATAGATGTCCTCTGTACAGTACATCAGGGACTGATAGATGTCCTCTACAGTACATCAGGGACTGATAGATGTCCTCTGTACAGTACATCAGGGACTGATAGATGTCCTCTGTACAGTACATCAGGGACTAATAGATGTCCTCTGTACAGTACATCAGGGACTGATAGACGTCCTCTGTACAGTACATCAGGGACTAATAGATGTCCTCTGTACAGTACATCAGGGACTGATAGACGTCCTCTGTACAGTACATCAGGGACTAATAGATGTCCTCTGTACAGTACATCAGGGACTGATAGATGTCCTCTGTACAGTACATCAGGGACTGATAGATGTCCTCTACAGTACATCAGGGACTGATAGATGTCCTCTGTACAGTACATCAGGGACTAATAGATGTCCTCTGTACAGTACATCAGGGACTAATAGATGTCCTCTGTACAGTACATCAGGGACTGATAGATGTCCTCTGTACAGTACATCAGGGACTGATAGATGTCCTCTGTACAGTACATCAGGGACTAATAGATGTCCTCTGTACAGTACATCAGGGACTGATAGACGTCCTCTGTACAGTACATCAGGTACTGATAGATATCCTCTGTACAGTACATCAGGGACTGATAGATGTCCTCTGTACAGTACATCAGGGACTGATAGATGTCCTCTGTACAGTACATCAGGGACTAATAGATGTCCTCTGTACAGTACATCAGGGACTGATAGACGTCCTCTGTACAGTACATCAGGTACTGATAGATGTCCTCTGTACAGTACATCAGGGACTGATAGACGTCCTCTGTACAGTACATCAGGGACTAATAGATGTCCTCTGTACAGTACATCAGGGACTGATAGACGTCCTCTGTACAGTACATCAGGGACTGATAGATGTCCTCTGTACAGTACATCAGGGTCTGATAGATGTCCTCTACAGTACATCAGGGACTAATAGATGTCCTCTGTACAGTACATCAGGGACTGATAGACGTCCTCTGTACAGTACATCAGGGACTGATAGATGTCCTCTACAGTACATCAGGGACTGATAGATGTCCTCTGTACAGTACATCAGGGACTGATAGATGTCCTCTGTACAGTACATCAGGGACTGATAGATGTCCTCTGTACAGTACATCAGGGTCTGATAGATGTCCTCTACAGTACATCAGGGACTAATAGATGTCCTCTGTACAGTACATCAGGGACTGATAGATGTCCTCTGTACAGTACATCAGGGACTGATAGATGTCCTCTGTACAGTACATCAGGGACTAATAGATGTCCTCTGTACAGTACATCAGGGACTGATAGACGTCCTCTGTACAGTACATCAGGTACTGATAGATATCCTCTGTACAGTACATCAGGGACTGATAGATGTCCTCTGTACAGTACATCAGGGACTGATAGATGTCCTCTACAGTACATCAGGGACTGATAGATGTCCTCTGTACAGTACATCAGGGACTGATAGATGTCCTCTGTACAGTACATCAGGGACTGATAGATGTCCTCTGTACAGTACATCAGGGACTGATAGATGTCCTCTGTACAGTACATCAGGGACTGATAGACGTCCTCTGTACAGTACATCAGGTACTGATAGATATCCTCTGTACAGTACATCAGGGACTGATAGATGTCCTCTGTACAGTACATCAGGGACTGATAGATGTCCTCTACAGTACATCAGGGACTGATAGATGTCCTCTGTACAGTACAGGGTCTGATAGATGTCCTCTGTACAGTACATCAGGGACTGATAGATGTCCTCTGTACAGTACATCAGGGACTGATAGATGTCCTCTGTACAGTACATCAGGGACTGATAGAGTAAGGAGATGCATGTTAACAAAATGTCCACTAGTGGGCTGGGTCCCAGGAGGATAAATATTTTAAAGCAAAATGTACTTAGATATGAACTAAGATACTAACCATTGATCTTGTGCATACATACAGAGAATACATTAAAATAAATACAATAAAATAACCCTAAATTAGAGTTTAAGAATGACATAAAAACACGTAATAATTCATTCATTCATTACATAAACATAAAACGCTAAAGTAAGAATGTGAAATAAACATATTTATATAAACATAAGAATGTAAAGTGAATATAATAATAGTTTAGTGAATTCATAAATTAGATGAACAAACTTCTCCACGTTACGTTACCCTACGTCATTACGCAATGGTGACGTCAGTGTGTGGGAAACTCCCGTTCATAAACCTGACGATGATTGTTAAGGTTTTTATTGTTTTAAAAAAGATGTGATGATTTGTTTACCTGACGCTGCTGTGGACAACCCGCCATCTTTACGGACACCAAACACGTGATGATCCATAAACAAAGCCAGCAGCTGATATAACTCATACTTATATATTTACAAGTAACCATAGATTATTTAAAGGTGTAGAAATCAACTGTTTGTGGTTTTTTGTCAGGAAATGTTGTTATTTCCGATTTATTTTCCACCCGCGAAACCGAAACACGATCATTTCTCAACATTCAAATCGTCCCAACCTTAACGGAACGCAGAGTCCGTTAGCTAACACTCCCACCTACAGAACGGTACCGATGACTCAAACACATTTAAAGGCTTTGTTGTTAAAATCACTGTTTTTATTTTTGTTTATTTCCTCACCTATTTTCTGCGGCCTCTTCTTCCGCTGTTCCCTGGACACGTGACTGCAGCGGCGACCAATCAGCGCGGAGAGTGAGGCAAAAGGGGACGCGGTAGAAATACCGTAATACTCAGAGTAGCAGCGGCTTATTAAATTACTAATAACAATGATTTTATCGCACTTTTCCTGGTGCTAAAATACATTTACAAGCAACTAAAGATACATAACTCTTCTTATAATCTCTTACATTTAATAAGACCCGTTTTTAATGGACTAATAATGTGTTCTGCCTCAGTTAAATGTACCAATCCTGGCTGTGACGGTTACTACGGTATGTGAAAATAGAAACCTAAGTCTCTGCTATGAGGGCCAATCAGAGCGCAGTGAGGCAAAGGGAACGCCCCCTTTACCTCACTCTGCGCTCTGATTGGCCCTAACATAGCAGACAGTTAGCCCTGTATTAATTACCGTAACACTTAAAGAAGCAGCGGGTGATTAAAACCCACATCTTAGCTTCTGATAGGAGAAGAACGACTTATCTCTTTTTCTATAGGACAGGTTATATAAGTTATGTTTCAGTGACTGTATAGATATGGTCTGTTATCTATATGATGCATAATGGTTACTGCAGAGCTGCTATGGAGGCCCTGGTGTCCATAAAGATGAATAATGACACAGACTCGTTTTTAAAAGTTCACTCACTTTATATTTAACAAAAGAAAAAGAGTCAGCGTTTGATACAGAAGGCTGCGGCGGGCATGAAACGTCGCCATATAAAAAACGTACAGTCAGTGGAAATTAAACGTACAAAGCACCATGAGAGCAAACAAAATAAACAACAACAACAACTTCTGTTTTCGTGTCCGAGCTCCTCCGATAAAACCTGGAGACAAAAGTGCTTCTTAGACAAAAACATTTTTCTACTGTCTTTGACGTTTTTTAACAACGTCCGTCTCGACCTGTACAAGACGTCCAAAGCTAGCCCGAACTCGGAGAAGGAAAAAACGGTTTTAGTGTTTTTTTCTATTAATTTAAAGGTTAGCGTTTTATTGTAAATCTTATAAAAAGGCTGGGTATCAAAACAAAATAATGTATTTGAAGGTAGTATAAGTCGTTCGATAAAAGTGGAAAATGTAACAAATAAACGGGGAAAAATGCAAATGTTTTAACAATAAAATCACAAATTAACGACTTTCTTTCCGCATGAATTTGTGATTTTAATCCTGAAAATCCCAAAATTTAACCACTTTAATTGCCAGAGAAGATCCTTATTGTTCCCTGGGTAAAAACGCGATTTTTTCCTCTTTAATTTAAGTTTTCTTGTATTAACATGTTCGTATAAGTGTTCAGATTTAATAAAAAAATATATATATCAAACATAGTATCACGATGTAACAGAAAATAAAAAAGCGATACCCATCCCTTTAAAGATCAGAAATTATTGTTATAAACGTTCCTATTCCACCTTTAATTTTAAATCTTTATTTCTCGTTAATTCGTTAAATTTCTCCTTTTCCCCGAGTTGGCTATCTTTGTTTTGATTCGCTCTTAACCGATCAAAAACGTCCGTTATCAACTTTTACTGTGAGGTTTGTACCAGAAACTAAGATAAGATCCTGTAAAGTGCAGAAGTCAGAGGATGAGAACGTCTCCAGAACTAAATGTGTTTCAGTTTGATGTAAAGAAGGTACCACAGATACGCCAACAGCTCATCTTCAGAGACATGTTCTGATCAATTAGTGTAGAAAAACTGGGGAAATTAGTTCATTTTTGTCCAAAAACGTAACTCTACGGAGGCAGTTATGAAGCAAACATTCGTAGCTACGTAATTTGGGCCTTTTTTAAACCCAAGACGACATGTTTCTAGCCAAAGAAAAAGAAAAATGCACCAAAAATGTGCATCCGAATTAAAAGCTTTTGCACCAAATATCTTAAAAATGGCCTCAAATGATTCCCTTTTTAAAATAAATACTAAGAATGAAGAGTGGATATTAGAGCTGGGCATCAAAAGTGAGTATTTATATAGATGTTTAGTTTTTGTCTCATGTGAATGACCAAAAGGAGTTTGTGGTATTAAAACTAAATTCAGCTTTTTATCATTTTTCCCCCAAAAATCTACAAAACAAACGAAATTTGATTTTTTTCCCAAATATTAAACTTGTATTTGTTATTGGTGACACCCAGCTCTAAACATCTACACTTAACATTATTAAACAGTTCATTTCATATAAAATGTTCACAACATTTGATCGTCTAAGATTTTGTCTTTTTAGTTTTTAATGTATTTTTAGAAATGCACTTAAATTGAGGGAAAATGTACTGAAAAAACTAAATTAAAAGTGTCTCATGATGATGATGATGATGATGATGATGAAACATTAAGATTGTCAGATTCATGCTGGTGTTATTTTTTTAAACTAAAAACATCTTGACGATTAAACTCTCCAAAAATATATTTCTGGTCGTCACGAGAAGCAGAAACACACGAAGCAGATTCACACAAAAAGATATTATTGTTAATTATTGATCTCCTGTGGTCCCAACGTCTGCCTCCGTTAAAGATCAAATACAGATATTATTTTGGCACAGAAACCTGGATATGTTCTGAGATTGTCGCCGTACGTTTGGAGTGAGACTCTGTAGAAAAATATAATGAGGCAATATAAAAAAGACGGAATGAAAAGTACTGCGATGGATAGATTTACAATGATTTCTCTATATAGCTTATAAATACGATATCTACACAATATGTGGTACAAAAATACTATATAGCATTTAGTGGGCACTGGATTTCCTGTGGTGTGTGTGTGTGTGTGTGTGTGTGTGTGTTTTATCCTCAAAGTAACGACAACGTACAAAACAAATAAAAATGGGACTGTCAGGCACAAGGTCGTGTTCACGGGGAAACAGAAAAGGGTACGAACACGTGGAATAACACGTGGAGTAACACGTGGAGTAACACGTACGAACACGTGGAGTAACACGTACGAACACGTGGAGTAACACGTACGTTTTGGTATTTAATCCCGTCTGAACTTCATGATGATTGGAGGAGTCATGTGACGCCTGATTTTGAACATTTAGCGTCTTATTTGTTTTTAAGTGTTTTTGTACGGAGGCCCTACAGCGCCTTATTCGTGAAAAAAATTAAATTAATAATAATAATAATTACTGCGCCAGGAAATGTGGGTTTTATACAAAATAAAAACTCAGATTGAATCATTTTGTATTTAAATGATTGATTAAAACAATTTTAAATACATGTTGTTTTATTATTATATAAGACTTGGCGTCATGATTAAGCGAGAGATTAAAGTGTTTAATTAATCATAATTGATTTTCTTAAAATGTTGCAGGAAACGTTATTCCTCCGAACCCGTTTCCTCTGGCTCTGTAATTCATTCATTATGTTTTGCTCAGGGAACAAGAGCAAAACATAGTTTCTCCACAAAAACGAGTCGATTGTCTTCTTTGAGTTTGTCCCCTCAGGGCCTCCGTAGAGTGTACATCTCGTTAGTGTTACTGCTTCCTGATTGATCACATGACTGTATTTCTTCTGGTGATTTTTGGCATCAGATAACCTGTCTGTCTGTCACCTGTCTGTCTGTCCTTCTGCCTGTCTCCCTCCCTCTTTAAGGCATAACGTATATTCGTGACGATTTGAATAATAAAACCTTTTTTTGTCTTTTTAAAAAAAAAATGTACAAAGTGTCTGAATACAAAGCTCTCAGTTCGTCAGTGACTGTATATAAGAAAATATATAAATATGTAATTTTTTTCTCTTTTCAATGTACAAATGCTCCTCTCGTCGCCTGCAGCCTCATATTATGAACAATTGCTATTTACAGGGTAGGGAGGGGGGGGAAAGAGGTGCATTGTGGGATCAGGATGAGTCTGTGCATGGCGAGGGGGGAGGGGGGGGAAAGAGGTGCATTGTGGGATCAGGATGAGTCTGTGCATGGCGAGGGGGGAGGGGGGGAAAGAGGTGCATTGTGGGATCAGGATGAGTCTGTGCATGGCGAGGGGCGAGGGGGGGAGGGGGGGAAAGAGGTGCATTGTTTTAGCAGCTCTTATGTCTTCTCATTGTCCTGTTTCCATTCTTACCCTGCACTGAACTTGAATGACTGACTACTAAGCTCCAGCTCATCTGATTGTCGCCTGGCTCGCCCTCTTTAAGGCATAACGTACATTAAGGTGGATCTTTTAATAATAAAACCTTTTTTGGTGCTATTTACAGTAAAAACAGGTGCATTATGGGTTGTTTTTCAGGATGAATGTGTGCAGGGTGGGGGTGGGGGGGAAGAGGTGCAATGTGGGATCAGGATGAGTCTGTGCATGGCGAGGGGGGGGGGGGTACAGGTGGTTGTAGCTCCTCTCAGTGAAGGGGGAGGGGGGGCAGCTCTCCTCCGCAGACAGGTATTGGCTGCGGGGGGTGGGCGGGGGGGGGAGGGGCTCCGAGTCGTAGTTCAGGTCGCTGCCGTAGCCTTTAGCTCCTCCTCCGTTAGCCACGTTAGCTCCCCCGTTAGAGTGTAGCATCGGGGGCCGGCGGGCGGGGGTGCAGTCGCTGTCGCAGACGTCCGTGCTGCAGGGGGTCGTCGGGGGGGCGAAGTGACGGTAGGAGTAGGGTCTGTAGCTGGGAGGGGGAGAAGTTGTTATTAGATATTAATGATAGCAAAACAGAAATGGAAGCATTGAATAAAATCTAAATAATAATGATTTCAAATACCTCAAATACATTCCTCCAAAAACGTTTATTTCTATTTTCACATAAATGTACAACTGAAATCTCAAATATAAGAGTTTTAATCCCAGAGAGTGTGTATACTGTATATACTGTGTTTACTGTATATACTGTGTTTACTGTACATACTGTGTTTACTGTACATACTGTGTTTACTGTACATACTGTGTTTACTGTATATACTGTGTATACTGTACATACTGTGTTTACTGTATATACTGTGTATACTGTATATACTGTGTTTACTGTATATACTGTGTATACTGTACATACTGTGTTTACTGTATATACTGTGTATACTGTACATACTGTGTTTACTGTATATACTGTGTATACTGTGTATACTGTGTTTACTGTACATACTGTGTTTACTGTATATACTGTATACTGTGTATATACTGTATTACTGTGTATATACTGTATATACTGTGTATACTGTACATACTGTGTTTACTGTATATACTGTGTTTACTGTATACTGTACATACTGTGTTTACTGTACATACTGTGTTTACTGTACATACTGTGTTTACTGTACATACTGTGTTTACTGTATATACTGTGTTTACTGTATACTGTACATACTGTGTTTACTGTACATACTGTGTTTACTGTACATACTGTGTTTACTGTACATACTGTGTTTACTGTATATACTGTGTTTACTGTATATACTGTGTATACTGTGTATACTGTGTTTACTGTACATACTGTGTTTACTGTATATACTGTATACTGTGTATATACTGTATATACTGTGTATACTGTATATACTGTGTATACTGTATATTCTGGAAGTGTTTCCTTGTACGATGTGAGGGTCTAAGGACAGAGGGTGTCGTATTGTCTACTGATATTCTCTACAAACTGTGAAGTCCACTGAGACAAATGTAACATTTGTGATATTGGGCTATATAAATAAACATTGATTGATTGATTGACTGTATATACTGTGTATACTGTGTATACTGTATACTGTGTATATACTGTATACTGTATATACTGTGTATACTGTGTATACTGTGTTTACTGTATATACTGTGTTTACTGTGTATACTGTGTTTACTGTATATACTGTGTTTACTGTGTATACTGTGTTTACTGTACATACTGTGTTTACTGTATATACTGTATACTGTGTTTACTGTATACTGTACATACTGTACATACTGTATATACTGTGTTTACTGTATACTGTACATACTGTATATACTGTGTTTACTGTATTTACTGTACATACTGTGTTTACTGTACATACTGTATATACTGTGTTTACTGTATACTGTACATACTGTATATACTGTGTTTACTGTATATACTGTGTTTACTGTACATACTGTGTTTACTGTATACTGTGTTTACTGTATACTGTACATACTGTATATACAGTATGTACTGTGTATACATACTGTACATACTGTACATACTGTGTTTACTGTACATACTGTGTTTACTGTATACTGTACATACTGTATATACTGTGTTTACTGTATACTGTACATACTGTATATACAGTATGTACTGTATATACATACTGTACATACTGTATATACTGTGTTTACTGTATATACTGTGTTTACTGTACATACGGTGTTTACTGTACATACTGTGTTTACTGTACATACTGTATACTGTGTTTACTGTACATACTGTGTTTACTGTACATACTGTGTTTACTGTATATACTGTGTTACTGTATATACTGTGTTTACTGTACATACTGTGTATACTGTGTTTACTGTATACTGTACATACTGTATATACTGTGTTTACTGTATATACTGTGTTTACTGTATATACTGTGTTTACTGTATATACTGTGTTTACTGTACATACGGTGTTTACTGTACATACTGTGTTTACTGTACATACTGTATATACTGTGTTTACTGTATATACTGTGTTTACTGTATATACTGTGTTTACTGTACATACGTGTTTACTGTACATACTGTGTTTACTGTACATACTGTATATACTGTGTTTACTGTACATACTGTGTTTACTGTACATACTGTGTATACTGTATATACTGTGTATACTGTATATACTGTGTTTGTATCCAGGTGTGCTGTAGTCACCTGTAGGAGCGGTGTGTGGAGGGGCTGTTGGAGGAATACCCAAACTCCATGGTGTACTGAGAGCGGACCGTCGCTGGAGAGGGGGGAGGGTTCAGGATCTGAAACACACAAATATAAATATCTATACGTCATTATATCTAAACATAGTGAATATATATATGTATATATATATATATATATATATGCTGTCTCACCGGGGGGAAGTAGGTCCCCTTGGTGCTGGAGGAGCTGCTGGACGAGGCTCCGGTGACGTGAGCTCGGTCGTACGGAGGACCTCCTCCCATTATACTGAGAGAGCCAATCACTGACTTCCCTCTGGACATACTGAGAGAGAGAGAGAGAGAGAGAGCGAGAGCGAGAGCGAGAGAGCGAGAGAGAGAGCGAGAGAGAGAGCGAGAGCGAGAGAGCGAGAGAGAGCACGAGAGAGAGAGAGAGAGCGAGAGAGAGCGAGAGCGAGATAGAGCGAGAGAGAGCGCGAGAGAGAAAGAGAGAGAGCGAGAGAGCGAGAGAGAGAAAGAGAGAGAGCGAGAGAGAGAGAGAGAAAGAGAGAGAGCGAGAGAGAGACAGGTGAGAGAGACAGGTGAGAGAGACAGGTGAGAGAGAGAGAGAGAGAGACAGGTGAGAGAGAGAGAGACAGGTGAGAGAGAGAGAGAGAGAGAGACAGGTGAGTAAAACTAATTATAGACATATCAAATAAAAGATATATGTTTGAGAAATGGTGCGGGGCGTATATGAAATATGTTATTAAATATAAAATAGATATTATATATATATATATATTTACCTGGTAGAGAGCTGGATAAAGACCCCGGGTGGGGGACGTATCCCAGCGGGACGGACGAGGGTCCCGTCACCACGAAGTCGTTGGTCACGGTCTGTCCGTCGTCCTTCAGCTGAGGACAGAGCACTCGCTGACACACGAAGTAAACTGCCCCCACCACGAAGAGCGACATCACAACGCCTACTATAGACACTATGGTGTTATTAGAGGGGGGGGGGGGCTCCTCTGTGGGGTCTGAGGAGGAGGAGGAGGAGGAGGAGGAGGAGGAGGAGGAGGAGGAGGAGGAGAGGAGAGGAGGAGGAGGAGGGAGAGGAGGAGAGGGAGAGGAGGAGGAAGAGGAGGGAGAGGAGGAGGAAGAGGAGGGAGAGGAGGAGGAGGGAGAGGAGGAGGAGGGAGAGGAGGAGGAGGGGAGGAGGAGGAGGGAGAGGAGGAGGAGGAGGGAGAGGAGGAGGAAGAGGAGGGGGAGGAGGAGGAGGGAGAGGAGGAGAGGAGGAAGAGGAGGGAGAGGAGGAGGAGGGAGAGGAGGAGGAGGAGGAGGAGGGAGAGGAGGAGGAGGGGGAGGAGGGAGAGGAGGAGGAGGAGGAGGAGGGAGAGGAGGAAGAGAGGAGGAGAAGAGGAGGAAGAGGAGGAGGGAGAGGAGGAGGAGGAGGAGGAGGAGGGAGAGGAGGAGGAGGAAGAGGAGGAAGAGGAGGAGGGAGAGGAGGAGGAGGAGGAGGAGGAGAGGAGGAGGAGGAGGAGGAGGAGGAGGAGGAGGAAGAGGAGGAGGATTGTTAAAACACAATTTTTTTAAATGTATTTTTTTATTTATTACGTAAAGAAATTGAAATTAAATAATTCCTAAAAATGATTAAATTATAAATTGAAATCACCCAGAAACGGATACATAACAAACTTTTTTTTTTAATTTATACCTAAAATCAAATATAATTGAATTCATAAAAAGGAATGTTCATCTATCTCTACATTAATATGATCATGGGACTCCAGTGTTTCCCCTAGGTGCACTGCTTTGGGGGTGCTGCCTGGGGGGGGGGTGATGCCTGAGCGGGGGGGGGGTGCTGCCTGAGCTGGGGGGTGCTGCCTGGGGGGGGGGTGATGCCTGAGTGGGGGGGGTGCTGCCTGAGCGGGGGGGGTGCTGCCTGAGCGGGGGGGGGGGGGTGCTGCCTGAGCAGAATTTTATTTTTTTTAATGTTTTTTTAAAATATATATATATATAAATATATTTAAAAAAAAACATTAAAAAAAATAAAATTATAATTTTTTTTTTTTAAACACCTTGAATTTCAGGGGGGGGGCGCCGTTGGCGGGGCGCAGCGCCCCTCCAAGACAATGGTAGGGGAAACACTGGACACACAGCAGCCGATCTCGTCATTAATATGAACATGGGACTCACAGCAGCCGATCTCGTCCGAGTTGTCGGAGCAGTCCGTGTTGTGGTCGCACTTCTTGTGTTTCCCGATGCACTGCCCGTTAGAGCAGGAGAACTGATCGGGGGGGCAGCGCACTGCAGGGGGGGGACACAACATATACATCAACTCTTTAAACTAACTAACTCGTTTCAGACCACATGAGTAGTCTCACCTTCACCTGTTAGCTGTCTCTCAGGTGTGTCTCAGGTAGAACAACCTGTCTCACCTTCACACTCCCTCTCTGCTACCTCTCTCAGGTGTGTGATCTCTCTCTCAGGTGTGTTATCTCTCTCTCTCTCTCTCTCTCTCAGGTGTGTTATCTCTCTCTCTCAGGTGTGTTAACTCTCTCTCTCTCAGGTGTGTTGTCTCTCTCTAAGGTGTGTTATCTCTCTCTCTCAGGTGTGTTAACTCTCTCTCTCTCTCAGGTGTGTTGTCTCTCTCTCAGGTGTGTTGTCTCTCTCTAAGGTGTGTTAACTCTCTCTCAGGTGTGTTAACTCTCTCAGGTGTGTTGTCTCTCTCTCAGGTGTGTTAAACTCTCTCTCAGTGTGTTAACTCTCTTTCTCTCTCAGGTGTGTTAACTCTCTTTCTCTCTCAGGTGTGTTGTCTCTCTCTCAGGTGTGTTGTTCTCTCTCTCAGGTGTGTTGTCTCTCTCTCAGGTGTGTTGTCTCTCTCTCAGGTGTGTTAACTCTCTCTCAGGTGTGTTAACTCTCTCTCAGTGTGTATCTCTCTCTCTCTCTCTCTCTCTCTCTCTCTCTCTCTCTCTCTCAGGTGTGTTAACTATCTCTCAGTGTGTTAACTCTCTCAGGTGTGTTGTCTCTCTCAGGTGTGTAACTCTCTCTCAGGTGTGTTATCTCTCTATCTCTCAGGTGTGTTCTCTCTCTCTCTCTCTCTCTCTCTCTCAGGTGTGTTGTCTCTCTCAGGTGTGTTAACTCTCTCTCAGGTGTGTTAACTCTCTCTCTCTCTCAGGTGTGTTGTCTCTCTCTCAGGGTGTTAACTCTCTCTCAGGTGTGTTAACTCTCTCTCAGGTGTGTTGTCTCTCTCTCAGGTGTGTTAACTCTCTCTCAGGTGTGTAACTCTCTCTCAGGTGTGTTGTCTCTCTATCTCTCTCTCTCTCAGGTGTGTTATCTCTCTATCTCTCTCAGGTGTGTTAACTCTCTCTCAGGTGTGTTAACTCTCTCTCTCTCTCTCTCTCTCAGTGTGTTGTCTCTCTCTCACAGGTGTGTTAACTCTCTCTCACAGGTGTGTTAACTCTCTCAGGTGTGTTAACTCTCTCTCAGGTGTGTTGTCTCTCTCAGGTGTGTTATCTCTATCTCTCTCTCTCAGGTGTGTTGTCTCTCTCTCAGGTGTGTTGTCTCTCTCAGGTGTGTTATCTCTATCTCTCTCTCAGGTGTGTTGTCTCTCTCTCAGGTGTGTTGTCTCTCTCTCAGGTGTTAACTCTCTCTCAGGTGTGCTCTCTCTCTCTTCTCTCTCTCTCTCTCTCTCTCTCTCCTCTCTCTCTCTCTCTCTCTCTCTCTCTCTCTCTCTCTCTCTCTCCTCTCTCTCTCTCTCTCTCTCTCTCTCTCTTCTCTCTCTCTCTCTCTCTCTCTCTCTCTCTCTCTCTCTCTCTCTCTCTCTCTCTCTCTCTCTCTCTCTCTCTCTCTCTCTCTCTCTCTCTGGTGTGTTAACTCTCTCTCTCTCTCTCTCTCTCTCTCTCTCTCAGGTGTGTTGTCTCTCTCTCAGGTGTGTTAACTCTCTCTCTCTCTCTCTCGGGTGTGTTGTCTCTCTCAGGTGTGTTAACTCTCTCTCAGGTGTGTTAACTCTCTCAGGTGTGTTAACTCTCTCTCAGGTGTGTTAACTCTCTCAGGTGTGTTAACTCTCTCTCAGGTGTTGTCTCTCTATCTCTCTCTCTCTCTCAGGTGTGTTATCTCTCTCTCTCTCTTCAGGTGTGTTAACTCTCTCTCAGGTGTGTTAACTCTCTCTCTCTCTCAGGTGTGTTAACTCTCTCTCACAGGTGTGTTAACTCTCTCTCAGGTGTGTTGTCTCTCTCTCAGGTGTGTGTCTCTCTCTCAGGTGTGTTGTCTCTCTCTCAGGTGTGTTGTCTCTCTCTCAGGGCTTCATCACATGACTTTGAGTGGAGCCAGAAGTTGGAGTACCAAACACTGACTCCAGGTAATCATCTGAGTACCTCACTGAGAAAGTTATGTGCACCCCTGCTTATACCAATGGAAGGGGTTAGGGTCTCAGGTGTGTTATCTCTCTCTCTCTCAGGGTGTTATCTCTCTCTCAGGTGTGTCTCAGGTGTGCTACCTGTCTCACCTTCACACTCCCTCTCGTCGGTCCCGTCTGGCAGTCCTTCTCTCCGTTGCACCTGAGTTTCATCTCGATGCACTGCTGCCTGCTGTCGCACTGGAACCTCCTCGGAGCACACGGGGCAGTTCTGCTCGTCGCTGCTGTCGTCATTCTGGATATCCATCACAGCGCCAGGCGTGAGGAATACAGTCCACTTCCCCTGAGCTGCAGGAGAACTGATCAGGGGAGCAGGTGGGAGGCTCTGAGGGGGAGAGGGGGGTTAGTGATTGTGTCAAAATTCTGAATTTTTTCAACAACAAAAAAGATTCTGACTTTTTTCACAAAATCTTACATTTCTGTATTTTTTTCAAAAAATTGCAAAACAATTATTTATTTCTAAAAATTCTGACTTTTCTCAAAATCTTAATATTCTGACTTTTTTAAAATGTCAAAAATTCGGACTTTCTACAAAATTCGGATTTTTTCTTACAATTCAGACTTTTTTTCTCAAACCTCAAAAGTCTGACTTTTACCTAAAAAAAACCAAAACTCTAAATTCTGATTTTTTTCTCAATTCTTACAATTCTGACTTTTTATTGAAAACTCACTGTTTATAATGCTGCAAGAGCTAAATCAGAAGGTCTAGGTAGGACATAAGCACTTAAACCGGAAATGGGAAAAGGGGCGTGGCTACATAAGGTGAATATAAAAAGGTGTGTTCAGGGCCTTACCTCCACAGGAGAGCTCGTCCTGCAGCAGCACCAGGTGAACAGGACACGAGCACCTGGTCGTCCCGTCTCCCTTCACGATGCAGATGTGGGAGCAGCCGCCATTCTCCCAGGTGCACGGGTGTTTACCTGTGGGGGGGGGGGGGGGAGTTCATTTATAACATTAAAGGTCTCCTATCATGCAAAAGTCACTCTCTGATGTCTTTCAACATCACCATGTGTCCCCGGTGTGTCAGGAGACTCACAAAGTGATGTCTTCTCTACATCCATGTGTCCCCCGTGTGTCCCCGTTGTGTCAGGAGACTCACTAAGTGTCAGGAAATAAACCCCTCTCTCTTCTCCTCCGTACCCACATCTCTAAAAACGGGGAACAACGGAGCTGATCCAAGATTTGCTGCGTCATGACCACATTACTCAAATGTGGGCGGGCTTTACACCCACGGGCCAATCAGAAACGTTGCTGTCAGAAACAATGAGACGTGTTCTGAAGTAATATGGTCTGTGTTTACATTAGCATGCTAACACTCAGAGCTAACCTGTACTGGAGAGAGCATGTGTGAAGAAGCCAGTCATCTCTTTAGTAACAGCTGGGAGAGAGGGGGAAGAGGCTAGAATGATCTGTTTGGTGTTTGGAGCAAAACACTTCAGAGACATGTTTTTTATATATTTGTATATATCTGAGACCTTAATATATGCCTAAAGATAGTATAATAGGAGACCTTTAAATAAAATGGGAGGTTCTTTTACTCACTGTACTTTAATGATGTTTATTTATAACATTTAGAAGTATTAACTCACTGTACTCCCGCATGTCGAGCTCGTGCACGGCGTGGATGTCGCTCAGGTAGGCGATGCGCGCCTGGATCTTGGTTCTTCCCTCCCGGGTGTTCTTGTCGATGCGCTCGATCATCTGCTGCTGCTTGTCGATCCAGTAGAGGTGCCCCCCGAACACCGTGAGCCCCACCGGCTGCAGGATGTTCGAGTCCGCCATCACGATGCGGTTCGCTCCTGAGATTTAAACACAGGACCCACGGGGGAAACACAAAGAAACAGGTTGGAGGAAAAAAGGCTTCAGGGAGAGGAAACTGAACGGGAGGCAAACTGAGGGGGAGGAGGGGGGGAGGACACACACACCCAACGTCAGCTGTATATCACTTAACACACTGAAACTGAAACAGACTGTAACACACTAACACACTGTGACACACTGTAACACACAGACACACTGAGACACACTGTAACACAGAGTAACACACAGAGACACACTGAGACACACTGAGACACACTGAGACACACTGTGACACATTGTGACACACAGACACATGAGACACACAGAACACACTGTGACACATTGTGACACACAGACACACTGTGACACAGACACACTGTAACACACTGTAACACACTGTAACACACTATAACACACTCACATATTATCCCTGTAGCCTTATGGTTTTATTAAATAAGTAGTTTTCGTTGAGGAAACAATGTTTTTTTTAAGGTGTTTTTTTTGCAATTTCTTGATTTTTTTCAAGAAAATATCCAATTATTTGAGATCTTTTAACTTATAATGTATAAAATGTAGTTTATCTTTCTCGGAAAATACAATTTTAATTCTCTATTTTTTTTATTTTTCTTAGAAAATTCAATATTTACATTTAAATTGTTCCATGTACCCCCCCTCCTCCTCCTCCTCCTCCTCTCCTCCTCCTCCTCCTCCTCCTCCTCCTCCTCCTCCTCCTCCTCCTCCTCCTCCTCCTCCGATTTTTTAATTCCTTAATTCCCCGGAGTATCAGGAATGTGCTGAGCTCGGCTCGACGCCAGATCTCTCTGTTCTCACATTACCTGATCTAAGACTGGAGGTTTTCTGCTGGATTTTGACCAATAAATGCATCTTTTGTAAATACAAACAACATCAAAATAAGTAATGAGTAAATAAAATGTATTCCAGGGTTGAAGTCGTAAATAACCACAGAAAGAAAACCTGCTTATTTCCTGATAATTAAGTCATGAATTGAAATTTAAAGCGGTGAATTTATGAGATTTAAACAGTAGATGACATCACTACGGATCACTCGCGCTCCTATTGGCTAGCGCTCCAACACATTGTACGTGATAGGCTAAGAGGCGGGACATCTAAGACTGGACCGATGAAACAAAGCGGATCCTCACCGGAGAGGTCGCTGCTCTCGATCCTCCGCAGGTCCGAGTCGACCCAGAACAGTTTCCCCAGCTCGTTGTCGATGGCCAGAGCGACCGGTTTCCCCAAGCCGCTGAAGAACAGAACCTCTCGCTCCGTCCCGTCCAGCGCCGCCGCGCTCGATCTTTGGGGAGCGCTCCTGCAGGTTGGTGAAGTACATGTACCTGCACAGGTGAAGGGTTACTGTGAGAGGTGTGTGTTTATAGTACATGTACCTGCACAGGTGAAGGGTTACTGTGAGAGGTGTGTGTTTATAGTACATGTACCTGCACAGGTGAAGGGTTACTGTGAGAGGTGTGTGTTTATAGTACATGTACCTGCACAGGTGAAGGGTTACTGTGAGAGGTGTGTGTTTATAGTACATGTACCTGCACAGGTGAAGGGTTACTGTGAGAGCTGTGTGTTTATAGTACATGTACCTGCACAGGTGAAGGGTTACTGTGAGAGGTGTGTGTTTATAGTACATGTACCTGCACAGGTGAAGGGTTACTGTGAGAGGTGTGTGTTTATAGTACATGTACCTGCACAGGTGAAGGGTTACTGTGAGAGGTGTGTGTTTATAGTACATGTACCTGCACAGGTGAAGGGTTACTGTGAGAGGTGTGTGTGTTTTAGTACATGTACCTGCCAGGTGAAGGGTTACTGTGAGAGGTGTGTGTTTATAGTACATGTACCTGCACAGGTGAAGGGTTAATGTGAGAGGTGTGTGTTTATAGTACATGTACCTGCACAGGTGAAGGGTTACTGTGAGAGCTGTGTGTTTATAGTACATGTACCTGCACAGGTGAAGGGTTCCTGTGAGAGGTGTGTGTGTTTATAGTACATGTACCTGCACAGGTGAAGGGTTCCTGTGAGAGGTGTGTGTGTTTATAGTACATGTACCTGCACAGGTGAAGGGTTACTGTGAGAGGTTGTGTGTTTATAGTACATGTACCTGCACAGGTGAAGGGTTAATGTGAGAGGTGTGTGTTTATAGTACATGTACCTGCACAGGTGAAGGGTTACTGTGAGAGCTGTGTGTTTATAGTACATGTACCTGCACAGGTGAAGGGTTCCTGTGAGAGGTGTGTGTGTTTATAGTACATGTACCTGCACAGGTGAAGGGTTCCTGTGAGAGGTGTGTGTGTTTATAGTACATGTACCTGCACAGGTGAAGGGTTACTGTGAGAGGTGTGTGTTTATAGTACATGTACCTGCACAGTGAAGGGTTACTGTGAGGTGTGTGTGTTTATAGTACATGTACCTGCACAGGTGAAGGGTTACTGTGAGAGGTGTGTGTGTTTATAGTACATGTACCTGCACAGGTGAAGGGTTACTGTGAGAGGTGTGTGTTTATAGTACATGTACCTGCACAGGTGAAGGGTTACTGTGAGGTGTGTGTGTTTATAGTACATGTACCTGCACAGGTGAAGGG
>JAAKFY010000003.1:26034338-26054338 GCA_011823955.1 Dissostichus mawsoni
AACAGGGGGTTAAAATGATACCAGGAGACACTTTGACGTATTATTGCGTTATTTAAGGTTTTCATATTCAAACATATTTATAAGAAACAAGGCAACTGTGGGAATAATGTCCCACAGATATTAGCAAATAATTCAAAAGTAACGGGGGGTTAAAATGATGTCAAGAGAGACACTCTGTTCCTCCTCCAAACTCAAAGAGCTTCAGGTTCAATTCTGTACAAAAATATAAAAATCCTGAAAAGTAAAAATTCTGAGGAAATTCTGAAAAATGTAAAAAAAATCTGAGAAACATCTGGAAAAAAATCAAGACACTTGACTTATTACTGGCTATTTAAATCATACGTCAGGGCGACTATAGGAGCCTATTTCTGGTATTAATAGGCGCTTTCACACCGGAGAACTTTTCCCAGGAATAGTTCCGTAGTTCCTGGGATTTTGCGTTCACACCAAAAAGATCTGGAACTAGAACTTTTTTTCGGGAACCTTTTCCCCCCTTTTCAGTCCCTGCTAGAGAGGTGGTTCTTTCCTGGGGGGGAAAATATTCCAGTTTCTGATTGGCTGGGCGAATTGCAAACCACGCTCTGAAAAGTTTTTGTGAAGCCGCCATTTTATTTGCTCGCATTAGCATTATTAGCATTAGCATTAGCCCAGCGCACCAACGGAGAGAGACTAACTTATGGCAACACAAAAGAAAACATGGGAGCGGTGGAGATGAGGAGGTGTCGGCGCTTCTGGCGATTTACTCGGAAGGCTTCAGTAGAAGCTGCTGGGAGTCCCAGCAGCTTCTACTGAAGCCAGTCCCCAACTCCGGGGACTTCCGGCCGGGGACTTCGGGTGGCAGTATACGCCGTGAAGTTGTTTGCGGCCTGCCAGTAAAACCAAAGCAGGAGAAGAAGAAGTGACGTCAGCGGCTTCCTTTGCCTAAGCCTCCCTCAGGGAACGCGATCTGCTAGATAGTTCAGGAACTAAAGAGTTCCGGGAAACTAAGTTCCGGGAACTATTCCTGTGAAAAGTACTTGGTGTGAAAGCGCCTAATCTCACCGCTGCAGGTCTTGTTGTCTCCGTTGAGCAGGAAGTGGGCGGGGCATCCACAGACGAAGCCGCTGATTGGCACGGCGAGGCACAGGTGAGAGCAGTGCCCATTGGTTGCGGCGCAGGCGTTCCAGCCCCCCTGCCGTGACGAGTGGAACACCAGGATGTCCATCACGTAGTCCAGGTGGCCCTGAATCACGGTTCGATTCTGCCCGCTGGTCTTGTTGGCGCGCTCGATGCTGCGCTGGCTCCAGTCCGTCCAGTAGATGTAGTCCTGGTACTGGGTGAGGCCGAAGGGGTGAGGGAGGTCGTCTGCTATACCTCCCGCTCCTCACCTGAAGGGGGAGAGAGAGGGGAGACAGGGGGGTTAACATGAGAAGGGGTGAGGGAGGTCGACAGCTATCACCTCCCGCTCCTCACCTGAAGGGGGGAGAGAGGGGGGGTTAGAAGAGCTGGTTATTACCCCCTTTATTAGCTCTGAAATGTACTTTAATTTACCTGAATGGCCTTAACATTAATGACATTTTGCATGAAAGAAAGTCTCGAAAGAATTGTCAAAAATAACTGATTATTTTTCTTGAATTTCACCAACTTTTTGCAGCTCTAAAATATTTAACTTCTGCATTTCTTTAATCATGTTATTCTACTTATATATATATATATTTATATCTTCAAAGAATCCTTATTTCTCCCTGATTATTACCGTCTTTATCAGCTCTGAAATGTATTTTTAATTTACCTGAATGGCCTTAAAATCATGGGAAAAAATCCAGAAAGATTATCAAAAATAACTGATTGTTTCTTTAATTAGAGCAACTTTTGCAGCTCTAAAATATGTAACTTCTGCACCATCTCATGTTATTGTCCTTTTATATATATATATATTTCTGTCTGCTCACCCAGCATGTTGGAGGACTCGATGAGTGTAGTGTCCAGGTCTGTCCAGTAGAGGCGCCGCTCAGCGTAATCGATGGTGAGTCCGTTCGCTCGCCCTACGTCCGAGACCAGAGTGAGACGCCCCGTCCCGTCCATCGCTGCGCGGTCGATCTTAGGCTTCCCCCCCACTCCGTCCAGTACATGTACCTGAGGGACATGAGGGGGTGTTATTGGGACGACATGAATTGTAGTTTTTGTGTATTTTCCTTGCAAATTTACAACTTAAGTTTTGGAGGATTATTAGGTATTTTTCAAACAATTATTTAGTTTTTTTCTCCTAATTTTAACATTTAAATCTTGGAGAATATTACATTTCTTTCCTTTACAAAATGCCACATTAATCATGGAAGAAAATTATATTATTTATTCAAATTTTTGAGGTTTTCTTTGTCTTCAATCATAGAGAATATTAAAACATTTTCCCATTATTCTTATATTTAAAAACCCTCAAAATATTCCTAATGTTTTTCCCCCTCACCCAATCATGGAAGAAACTTTGTTTAAACTGTTTTTAATCTTAATTTGTGCGTTTTATTTGCTTTAAATCTTGGAGAATATTCTATTTGTTCCAAAGGTTTTGTGTTTCAACCCCTCTAAACCTCCTGTGCTGATCCCTCACCCCTCAGCCGGGTCCAGAGCCAGCGCCCGCGGGCTGTCCAGGTCTTTCCACACCAGAACCTGCCGGTGCTGCCCGTCCAGTTTGGATACTTCGATGCGATTGGTCCCCGTGTCGGCCCAGTAGAGGTTCTTCCCCAGCCAATCAACAGCCATCCCCTCGGGGTAATCCAGCCCGAACTCCACCACGTGCTCCAGAGCCGAGCCGTTCATGAGGCCCGGCTGATCGTCTGCAGAGAGGAGAGGGATTTTATACACGTGCCTTGATCCCTGCCGAGTCGACACACAACTGTTGATTGGTGTCAGTGCCAAAAAACTTTTTAGGAGCAATTCGCTCATGGTAAGATGTGGCGCATACATCTTAGGGGCTGATTAGATTCAGCCCCTAGTTTAGCTGCTATAGGCTTAGTTTGTCGGGGGACACTTTACTTTACTTCTTCCTTCTCTCTGTCTGTACCTGTGTACTCTCATGTTCCCAATAACCCAGCTTCCCCAAATTTCTTTTTGGTGTCTATCTACGCCGGGACCCTGAGTCGTGGCTGATCCTGTTGCTGTGGTCCTGAGTCCTGGATCGCGAGCCCTGGATCTTGAGTCGTGGCTGTGCCTGTTGCTGTGGTCCTGGATCATAAGTCCTGGATGGATATCCTCGTGGATTCATCTTCTTATTATAGACACATGCATTTCCAAACATTTGGACTACCTATGTTGTAAATGTATTATCTTCTCAATTTACACACGGCATCTATTGCACGTCTGTCCGTCCTGGGAGAGGGATCCCTCCTCTGTTGCTCTCCCTGAGGTTTCTCCCATTTTTTTCCCCCTTAAACTGTGGGTTTTTCCTTTTTCTGGAAGTGTTTCCTTGTACGATGTGAGGGTCTAAGGACAGAGGGTGTTCGTATTGTCTACTGATATTCTGTACAAACTGTGAAGTCCACTGAGACAAATGTAACATTTGTGATATTGGGCTATATAAAAAACATTGATACAAAGTACAAGTGTACGAAGAAAGCTTGACGGTCGGTTTTGTGCAAAATCTCTTACATTTTTTTGGCAAAGTGTCTTAGAAATATCATAAATTTGTGCAAAAATGTATGATAAATTATCTGGAAAAGATGGGACAATAAGTCAAGAAATAAGTGTCCAAATATAAAGAAGTGTCTCTACCTTCAGCGTGATGTCGGTCCAGTAGATGCGGTTGTCTGTGACGTCGAAGTCGAGCGCGGACGCCTCCTTGACGCCGGTCAGAGGGATGGCCACGTTGTTGTTGTTTGTTTCCAGCGAGATGCGGCGGATGTCCGTGTGTCTGGAGAACAGCAGGAAGGCTTCGGGGACGATGCAGTTCTTCATGTCGGAGACCAGCTCCAGACCAATGGGACATCCACAGATCACTCCTCGAGGAGTGAAGAGGCAGAGGTGACTGCAGCCGCCATTTAACTCAGAACAGGCGTTGGTTCCTGGGACAGGAAGAGAGGAGGAAGAGGAGGAGGAAGAGGAGGGTGATCATTTGGGGGGGGGTCGTTTTTTTGTTTAGTTTTTTTATACTGAATGTGTGTAAATGTCCCCAAAAGAATGTGTCCTAACCAGACATAACAGGATTCCTAAAGTGAGTCAGGATTTACTGTCATTTAATGTTATGGGATTTGCTTCTGTAAAACTGTGTGTCTCCTGTCTCACTCTCAGATCTCTGGGTCTCACTCTCAGATATGGTCTCACTCTCAGATCTCTGGGTCTCACTCTCAGATATGTTCTCACTCTCAGATATGGTCTCACTCTCAGACCTGGTCTCACTCTCAGATCTCTTGGTCTCACTCTCAGATCTCTGGGTCTCACTCTCAGATATGTTCTCACTCTCAGACCTGGTCTCACTCTCAGATCTCTTGGTCTCACTCTCAGATCTCTGGGTCTCACTCTCAGACCTGGTCTCACTCTCAAACCCTGTCTCACCCTCAGATGTCTCACCTGAGGCCAGGTGCACGCTGACGGCCTTCAGCCCCATGAGGTCCGGCAGCTGATCGATGATCACCTCTCGCTCTGCCGTGCGTTTGTTGACGCGCTCGATGCTGCGCCGCTGCCAGTCCGTCCAATAGATGAAGTCTCCGAGCAGCGTGAAGCCGAAGATGTGAGGGAGTTTATCCTCGACCAACACCTGCCGCCCGAACCGTCCATGTTCATCACCTGGTGGAGAAGGGAGGTATTACAGCAGGTTTCTATAGCACTTTAAGTCTTTTTGTCCTGATCCGTCTCTATAACAACCTGGTGGAGACAGCAGGTATTACACACACACACACACACACACACACACACACACACACACACACACACACACACACACACACACACCACACACACACACACACACACACACACACACACACACACAACACACACACACACACACACTAAAAGCCTCCTCTGGTTGTGGTGACGGCCTCAGTTTATTCTAAACAGAGCGACCGCTGCTGCACGCTGATACACTGTGTGTGTGTGTGTGTGTGTGTGTGTGTGTGTGTGTGTGTGTGTGTGAGGAGGGAGACCGCAGAGAAACTGGACGACTGTTAAACAGCAGAGCATGATGGGAAACAGCTGGAGGTCATCAGAGGGTTTGTGATGTTAAAGTAATATTAAAATATTATAAATATAATGTTTTTATATTTCAGGATATTTAAAATCATGTTATTTTTAATGTTGATTATGTTGTTTTTTCTAAACCTAAAACCAGATTTATTTTTCTCGACCTAAGAATTTATTGGGGAAATGTCACCAAAATAAAAAAATATATATCAAAAATAAGTTTTCTCTAAAGATTCCAAAGTAAATTAGTAAAACACTTCCAAAATATTTTATAAATGTAAAAAGGAAGTGAAAAATCCGCCCCCCAAAAACTAAATAATCTGTTTTAAAATCCCCTCAAAAAGTCAAATGTAAAACAAATGTTTAAATAATTGTAATGTCGATTATTGTTGAGTTTTTTTGACCTAAAACCATATTCTTTGTTTACTTCCCCCACAGACTGGACCCAGTCCCACAGACTGGACCCAGTCCCACAGGCTGGACCCAGTCCCACAGGCTGGGTCCAGTCCCACAGGCTGGGTCCAGTCCCACAGGCTGGGTCCAGTCCCACAGACTGGACCCAGTCCCACAGGCTGGACCCAGTCCCACAGGCTGGACCCAGTCCCACAGACTGGACCCAGTCCCACAGACTGGACCCAGTCCCACAGGCTGGACCCAGTCCCACAGACTGGACCCACTCCCACAGACTGGGTCCAGTCCCACAGACTGGACCCAGTCCCACAGGCTGGACCCAGTCCCACAGACTGGACCCAGTCCCACAGGCTGGACCCAGTCCCACAGACTGGGTCCAGTCCCACAGACTGGGTCCAGCCTGTGGGAGTGGACCCAGTCCCACAGACTGGACCCAGTCCCACAGACTGGGTCCAGTCCCACAGGCTGGACCCAGTCCCACAGGCTGGACCCAGTCCCACAGACTGGGTCCAGCCTGTGGGAGTGGACCCAGTCCCACAGACTGGACCCAGTCCCACAGACTGGGTCCAGCCTGTGGGACTGGACCCAGTCCCACAGACTGGACCCAGTCCCACAGACTGGACCCAGTCCCACAGGCTGGACTCAGTCCCACAGACTGGACCCAGTCCCACAGGCTGGACCCAGTCCCACAGACTGGACTCAGTCCCACAGACTGGACCCAGTCCCACAGACTGGACCCAGTCCCACAGGTTAGCTCCAGAGGCTCTTTATGAACCAGTACCTCGATCTTGTCGGTCTTGGCGTCTCCCCAGTACAGTTTGCGCTCCTCGTAGTCCAGAGCGAGTCCGTTGGGCCAGCCGAGCGACGTGTTGACCAGAACCAGACGCTCACACCCGTCCAGGTCCGAACGCTCGATCTTAGGCACCTCGCCCCAGTCCGTCCAGTACATGTACCTGAGAGGAAACACAGGTACAGACTGTTAGATACTGAAGAGAGTCAGTACATGTACCTGAGAGGAAACACAGGTACAGACTGTTAGATACTGAAGAGAGTCAGTACATGTACCTGAGAGGAAACAGGTACAGACTGTTAGATACTGAAGAGAGTCAGTACATGTACCTGAGAGGAAACACAGGTACAGACTGTTAGATACTGAAGAGTCAGTACATGTACCTGAGAGGAAACAGGTACAGACTGTTAGATACTGAAGAGAGTCAGTACATGTACCTGAGAGGAAACAGGTACAGACTGTTAGATACTGAAGAGAGTCAGTACATGTACCTGAGAGGAAACACAGGTACAGACTGTTAGATACTGAAGAGAGTCAGTACATGTACCTGAGAGGAAACAGGTACAGACTGTTAGATACTGAAGAGAGTCAGTACATGTACCTGAGAGGAAACACAGGTACAGACTGTTAGATACTGAAGAGAGTCAGTACATGTACCTGAGAGGAAACAGGTACAGACTGTTAGATACTGAAGAGAGTCAGTACATGTACCTGAGAGGAAACACAGGTACAGACTGTTAGATACTGAAGAGTCAGTACATGTACCTGAGAGGAAACACAGGTACAGACTGTTAGATACTGAAGAGAGTCAGTACATGTACCTGAGAGGAAACACAGGTACAGACTGTTAGATACTGAAGAGAGTCAGTACATGTACCTGAGAGGAAACACAGGTACAGACTGTTAGATACTGAGAGAGTCAGTACATTTACCTGAGAGGAAACACAGGTACAGACTGTTAGATACTGAAGAGAGTCAGTACATGTACCTGAGAGAAACACAGGTACAGACTGTTAGATACTGAAGAGAGTCAGTACATGTACCTGAGAGGAAACACAGGTACAGACTGTTAGATACTGAAGAGAGTCAGTACATGTACCTGAGAGGAAACACAGGTACAGACTGTTAGATACTGAAGAGAGTCAGTACATGTACCTGAGAGGAAACACAGGTACAGACTGTTAGATACTGAAGAGTCAGTACACCTTCATACATGTACCTGAGAGGAAACACGGTACAGACTGTTAGATACTGAAGAGAGTCAGTACATGTACCTGAGAGGAAAAGGTACAAACTGTTAGATACTGAAGAGAGTCAGTACATGTACCTGAGAGGAAACAGGTACAGACTGTTAGATACTGAAGAGAGTCAGTACATGTACCTGAGAGGAAACAGGTACAGACTGTTAGATACTGAAGAGAGTCAGTACATGTACCTGAGAGGAAACAGGTACAAACTGTTAGATACTGAAGAGAGTCAGTACATGTACCTGAGAGGAAACACAGGTACAGACTGTTAGATACTGAAGAGAGTCAGTACATGTACCTGAGAGGAAACACAGGTACAGACTGTTAGATACTGAAGAGAGTCAGTACATGTACCTGAGAGGAAACAGGTACAACTGTTAGATACTGAAGAGAGTCAGTACATGTACCTGAGAGGAAACACAGGTACAGACTGTTAGATACTGAAGAGAGTCAGTACATGTACCTGAGAGGAAACAGGTACAGACTGTTAGATACTGAAGAGTCAGTACATGTACCTGAGAGGAAACAGGTACAAACTGTTAGATACTGAAGAGAGTCAGTACATGTACCTGAGAGGAAACAGGTACAGACTGTTAGATACTGAAGAGAGTCAGTACATGTACCTGAGAGGAAACAGGTACAAACTGTTAGATACTGAAGAGAGTCAGTACATGTACCTGAGAGGAAACAGGTACAGACTGTTAGATACTGAAGAGAGTCAGTACATGTACCTGAGAGGAAACAGGTACAGACTGTTAGATACTGAAGAGAGTCAGTACATGTACCTGAGAGGAAACACAGGTACAGACTGTTAGATACTGAAGAGAGTCAGTACATGTACCTGAGAGGAAACACAGGTACAGACTGTTAGATACTGAAGAGAGTCAGTACATGTACCTGAGAGGAAACACAGGTACAGACTGTTAGATACTGAAGAGAGTCAGTACATGTACCTGAGAGGAAACAGGTACAGACTGTTAGATACTGAAGAGAGTCAGTACATGTACCTGAGAGGAAACACAGGTACAGACTGTTAGATACTGAAGAGAGTCAGTACATGTACCTGAGAGGAAAACAGGTACAGACTGTTAGATACTGAAGAGTCAGTACATGTACCTGAGAGGAAACAGGTACAGACTGTTAGATACTGAGAGAGTCAGTACATGTACCTGAGAGGAAACACAGGTACAGACTGTTAGATACTGAAGAGTCAGTACATGTACCTGAGAGGAAACACAGGTACAGACTGTTAGATACTGAAGAGAGTCAGTACATGTACCTGAGAGGAAACACAGGTACAGACTGTTAGATACTGAAGAGAGTCAGTACATGTACCTGAGAGGAAACAGGTACAGACTGTTAGATACTGAAGAGAGTCAGTACATGTACCTGAGAGGAAACACAGGTACAGACTGTTAGATACTGAAGAGTCAGTACATGTACCTGAGAGGAAACACAGGTACAGACTGTTAGATACTGAAGAGAGTCAGTACATGTACCTGAGAGGAAACACAGGTACAGACTGTTAGATACTGAAGAGAGTCAGTACATGTACCTGAGAGGAAACACAGGTACAGACTGTTAGATACTGAAGAGTCAGTACATGTACCTGAGAGGAAACAGGTACAAACTGTTAGATACTGAAGAGAGTCAGTACATGTACCTGAGAGGAAACACAGGTAAGACTGTTAGATACTGAAGAGTCAGTACATGTACCTGAGAGGAAACACAGGTACAGACTGTTAGATACTGAAGAGAGTCAGTACATGTACCTGAGAGGAAACAGGTACAGACTGTTAGATACTGAAGAGAGTCAGTACATGTACCTGAGAGGAAACACAGGTACAGACTGTTAGATACTGAAGAGAGTCAGTACATGTACCTGAGAGGAAACAGGTACAGACTGTTAGATACTGAAGAGAGTCAGTACATGTACCTGAGAGGAAACACAGGTACAGACTGTTAGATACTGAAGAGAGTCAGTACATGTACCTGAGAGGAAACACAGGTACAGACTGTTAGATACTGAAGAGAGTCAGTACATGTACCTGAGAGGAACACAGGTACAGACTGTTAGATACTGAAGAGAGTCAGTACATGTACCTGAGAGGAAACAGGTACAAACTGTTAGATACTGAAGAGAGTCAGTACATGTACCTGAGAGGAAACAGGTACAGACTGTTAGATACTGAAGAGAGTCAGTACATGTACCTGAGAGGAAACACAGGTACAGACTGTTAGATACTGAAGAGAGTCAGTACATGTACCTGAGAGGAAACAGTACAGACTGTTAGATACTGAAGAGAGTCAGTACATGTACCTGAGAGGAAACAGGTACAGACTGTTAGATACTGAAGAGAGTCAGTACATGTACCTGAGAGGAAACAGGTACAAACTGTTAGATACTGAAGAGAGTCAGTACATGTACCTGAGAGGAAACAGGTACAGACTGTTAGATACTGAAGAGAGTCAGTACATGTACCTGAGAGGAAACACAGGTACAGACTGTTAGATACTGAAGAGAGTCAGTACATGTACCTGAGAGGAAACACAGGTACAGACTGTTAGATACTGAAGAGAGTCAGTACATGTACCTGAGAGGAAACACAGGTACAGACTGTTAGATACTGAAGAGAGTCAGTACATGTACCTGAGAGGAAACAGGTACAGACTGTTAGATACTGAAGAGTCAGTACATGTACCTGAGAGGAAACACAGGTACAGACTGTTAGATACTGAAGAGTCAGTACATGTACCTGAGAGGAAACACAGGTACAGACTGTTAGATACTGAAGAGAGTCAGTACATGTACCTGAGAGGAAACAGGTACAGACTGTTAGATACTGAAGAGAGTCAGTACATGTACCTGAGAGGAAACACAGGTACAGACTGTTAGATACTGAAGAGAGTCAGTACATGTACCTGAGAGGAAACACAGGTACAGACTGTTAGATACTGAAGAGAGTCAGTACATGTACCTGAGAGGAAACACAGGTACAGACTGTTAGATACTGAAGAGAGTCAGTACATGTACCTGAGAGGAAACACAGGTACAGACTGTTAGATACTGAAGAGAGTCAATACATGTACCTGAGAGGAAACACAGGTACAGACTGTTAGATACTGAAGAGAGTCAATACATGTACCTGAGAGGAAACAGGTACAGACTGTTAGATACTGAGAGAGTCAATACATGTACCTGAGAGGAAACACAGGTACAGACTGTTAGATACTGAAGAGAGTCAGTACATGTACCTGAGAGGAAACACAGGTACAGACTGTTAGATACTGAAGAGAGTCAGTACATGTACCTGAGAGGAAACACAGGTACAGACTGTTAGATACTGAAGAGAGTCAGTACATGTACCTGAGAGGAAACACAGGTACAGACTGTTAGATACTGAAGAGAGTCAGTACATGTACCTGAGAGGAAACAGGTACAGACTGTTAGATACTGAAGAGAGTCAGTACATGTACCTGAGAGGAAACAGGTACAGACTGTTAGATACTGAAGAGAGTCAGTACATGTACCTGAGAGGAAACAGGTACAAACTGTTAGATACTGAGAGAGTCAGTACATGTACCTGAGAGGAAACACAGGTACAGACTGTTAGATACTGAAGAGAGTCAGTACATGTACCTGAGAGGAAACACAGGTACAGACTGTTAGATACTGAAGAGAGTCAGTACATGTACCTGAGAGGAAACACAGGTACAGACTGTTAGATACTGAAGAGTCAGTACATGTACCTGAGAGGAAACACAGGTACAGACTGTTAGATACTGAAGAGAGTCAGTACATGTACCTGAGAGGAAACACAGGTACAGACTGTTAGATACTGAAGAGAGTCAGTACATGTACCTGAGAGGAACACAGGTACAGACTGTTAGATACTGAAGAAGTCAGTACATGTACCTTAGAGGAAAACAGGTACAGACTGTTAGATACTGAAGAGTCAGTACATGTACCTGAGAGGAAACACAGGTACAGACTGTTAGATACTGAAGAGAGTCAGTACATGTACCTGAGAGGAAACACAGGTACAGACTGTTAGATACTGAAGAGAGTCAGTACATGTACCTGAGAGGAAACACAGGTACAGACTGTTAGATACTGAAGAGAGTCAGTACATGTACCTGAGAGGAAACACAGGTACAGACTGTTAGATACTGAAGAGAGTCAGTACATGTACCTGAGAGGAAACACAGGTACAGACTGTTAGATACTGAAGAGAGTCAGTACATGTACCTGAGAGGAAACAGGTACAGACTGTTAGATACTGAAGAGAGTCAGTACATGTACCTGAGAGGAAACTGGTTGGTGATTGGATGGAAAAAAATACATATTTTTCCCATAAATTTGCCTTCAAATAATAAAAATAGACATACATTTAATTATAGGAAATATAAAAAATAATTTAAATGAAAACATTTAATAGAATTATTAAAATAATAAAAACTAAAAATATAAATAAATACATTTAATTAAAGGAAATGTTAAAGAGTTAAAAAATACAAATATTAAAAATAAAATGTAATTAAATAACTCAGCGAATTATAATTATATTAATTATAGAAAAGAATGAAAAACAAAAAATATCAATAAATACATTTAACAAAAGGAAATATTAAAAGCAATTAAAAAAATAAAAGAATGAAAAAAAATGTTTTAATTAAATAATAGAAAAATAATAGAAACCTAGCCGGCGACAGGGTCCGGTAAATGTAAAAGTAATTAAAAATTCAGTAATTAAATAATTAATAGAACCCTACCCAGCGACGGGGTCCAGCACGATGGCGCGGGGCTCGTCCAGGTCCTCTGAGATGAGGATCTTCCTCATGGAGCCGTTGAGCCGCGTCACCTCGATGCGGTCGGTGCCGGTGTCGGTCCAGTAAAGGTTCCTCGCGATCCAGTCCACCGCGATGCCGTCCGGGTGGTTCACCTGCGACGTGACGACGAACTGAGAGTCGGATCCGTCCAGCAGAGAGCGGCGAAGAGCCTTCACATCGTCGTCCGTCCAGTAAACGTATCCCTCCACCGGTCGTAGTCGATGGCGATGGCGTGCCGGATGTCCTCCACCTTATTCAAATTCAAATGTTTGATCATCAGATGCTCAGCAGCTGCAGTGTAGAAATGGCAATGAAACTCTTCTGACCTGAGCTCCTCCAACAAGGCAGCATATATAATAAATACTAAATAAAAGGTCTCTACCTGCAGGATGATGTCGGTGAAGTCCGGCGTGTCGAGAGAGATCCGCCGCAGGTCGGTGCGCCGAGCGAGAAGCAGCATGTGGGTCGCACCTGAGACAGAGGGGGGTCAGAGGTCAATCAGACACATCCCAATAAGAGATACTGCAGAAATGAATAACAGGCATAAAAAAATCGTAAATTAAATCTAAAATATGACACACACACACACACACACACACACACACACACACACCACACACACACACACACACACACACACACACACACACACACACCACACACAACACACACCACACACACACACACACACACACACACCACACACACACACACACACACACACACACACACACACACACACACACACACACACACACACACACACACACACACACACACACACAACACACACACACACACACACACACACACACACACACACCACACACACACACACACACACACACACACACACACACACACACACACACACACACACACACACACACACACACACACACACACACACACACACATTCTTGTGTTTCTCTAATAGAGAATTTCCAAACTGTGTGACGCACTTCAGGAAATATCTGGACGTCTTTCTGTTTCCACTCTGAGTCTCACTTCCTGAAGTTCAGAGAGTTTCCTCTGCTGGGATTTCACCAACGCTCTCACTCTCAAACACTCTTTCTAATCCAGAGAATCTGCACATACTCCATATTCTTTAGTGTCTCTACTGTGTCCATGCTTTAATGTTCAAAAAGCTCTTTACTGTTCTCACACTGCCTTAACATTCTGTTGTGATTGGTCAACTAGCGCTAGCCAATAGGAGCGTGAGTGTTTCATAGTGATGTCACTGTGTTATATGAAGTGTATTGAGTTTTTCTAATAAAGTTTCAAATGTCTACGGTCATATTTTATGACTGATACACGCTAAATAAAATGCATCCAACATTTGAACGCCACCAAATATGAGTTGAGGATATTTTGTTTAAAAATAGAACATTGTATATTTTCCTGTATTATGATATAACAACGTGCTCTCACCGTCTCTGCAGGTCTTGTTGCCGGGCAGAAGTTGCACTCCGGTGGGACAGGCGCACTGATGGAACGGCTCCACAGGGGAGAGCAGGCAGAGGTGGGAACAGCCTCCATTCTGCACTGAGCACGGGCTGCTCACCACTGTCAACAAACAAACAACCACACAGGTTACCACTGTCAACAAACAACAACAACACAGGTTACCACTGTCAACAAACAAACAACCACACAGGTTACCACTGTCAACAAACAACAACCACACAGGTTACCACTGTCAACAAACAAACAACCACACAGGTTACCACTGTCAACAAACAACAACAACAACACAGGTTACCACTGTCAACAAACAACAACAACACAGGTTACCACTGTCAACAAACAACAACCACACAGGTTACCACTGTCAACAAACAACAACAACACAGGTTACCACTGTCAACAACAACAACCACACAGGTTACCACTGTCAACAAACAACAACAACACAGGTTACCACTGTCAACAAACAACAACAACACAGGTTACCACTGTCAACAAACAACAACCACACAGGTTACCACTGTCAACAAACAACAACCACACAGGTTACCACTGTCAACAAACAAACAACAACACAGGTTACCACTGTCAACAAACAACAACCACACAGGTTACCACTGTCAACAAACAACAACAACACAGGTTACCACTGTCAACAAACAACAACAACACAGGTTACCACTGTCAACAAACAAACAACAACACAGGTTACCACTGTCAACAAACAACAACAACACAGGTTACCACTGTCAACAAACAACAACAACACAGGTTACCACTGTCAACAAACAACAACCACACAGGTTACCACTGTCAACAAACAACAACAACACAGGTTACCACTGTCAACAAACAACAACAACACAGGCTAAGCATTGGCAATTTAAATCTCATGAAATGCATCAAATGATAAAGTAAATAATAAATGTTGTTTATTTTTAAACCACATTTTTTTATTTGAGTTTTACCCGGTTTAGACAAACAAGTTTTGAGTCTATTTCTAGTTGTATTTACTGTCTTTGGAGTCATTTTACATTTCTGTATTCCCTTTGAGTCGATTTGAAGTGGTTTTATGTCGACTTTTATTCATTTTAGGAGTGATTTTTAAACATTCCAACAATTTTTGATTTATTGAAGTCCTTTTGAGTCCGTTTTGAGTCATCTTTCAAGTTGTTTTTGTCTCTTCTTACAGCCGTTTTTGCTTAAAGTTGATTCTGTCACGGAGTCATTTGAACTCGTATGTTCTGTCTCTTGGCACATTTTTTTTATTTGAGTTTTACCCGGTTTAGACAAAACCCTGTAGACTATTATCATTGTGTGTGTGTGTGTGTGTGTGTGTGTGGTGTGTGTGTGTGTTGTGTGTGTGTGTGTGTGTGTGTGTGTGGTGTGGTGTGTTGTGTGTGTGTGTGTGGTGTGTGTGGTGTGTGTGTGTGTGTGTGTGTGTGTGTGTCTCACGTATGCTCTGCCTCTTGGCGCTGAACACGTGGATGTCCATGGGGGAGAAGATGTCGGAGTGAACGACCCGCTGGTCCTCGCCCGTCTGTTTCCTGCAGGAATGGATGGAGTGCGTGTTCCAGTCCGTCCAGAACAGCGTCTCCTCGTAAAGGGTGAGGGCGAACGGGTGAGGAAGCTCCCCTTTCACCACCACCTCCCTGGAAACACACCGAGCAGGGGTTACATCAGGAGATCGTCACAAAGAAATGAGTTAAGGGCCATCGAGAAGTCCCAGAAAACATGACAAAACCCAAGAAAAGTGTCTATTGACATTAAAGTCTTTGAAAATCCCATAGAAGTTTTTAATAACATCAAAAGTCTTTAAATGTTGCGGAGAAGTATTTCAAAACAAAATAAAGACTTCACAAATAACTCTTTAAACGTCCATAAAATTCTCTAACAAAAAAGTATTTAAGTCCCAAGAAAAGTCTCTAAAAATATAAAAAAGTCTTTAAATGTTGCGGAAAATGACTTGATAACAAAGAAAAGACTTCTATAACATCAAGAGTTGACCAATAACACCAACAAGTCTTTAAACGTCTTGAAAATCATTGAATAGTCTTTATTACACCAAAATATTATCAAACAAAAAAGTCACAGAAAAATCTGGAATAACATTAAAAAGTATTTAAAAGTCCCCGAAATGTCTCTAATGACATCGAAAGGTCTTCAATGTCAACAAGGAGTCTTGTTTGTAATGTATTACTCCTAAATAGCCTTTAAAAGTACCAAGAAAACCTTGAATAACAACCGAAAGTCTGAGATATCCATAAAAGTCTGCAATAACAACGTCTTTACGTGACTGTTACCAGTAAGTAAACCCCGGAGGTTTTGGTGGACACATTTCTGAGTGTTTCCTGTATGTTTCTCTGGGTATTAATGCTTTGCGTACCTGTTGGAGCCGTCCATGTTGGCTCGGTGGATGAAGTTGTGCTTGGCGTCGGCCCAGTACAGTTTCTGCTGAGCGTAGTCCAGCGTCAGGCCGTTGGGCCAATGGATCTCTTTATCGATTATCATGGAGCGGTTCGTACCGTCCATCCCCGCCCGCTCGATCTTTGGGATCTCACCCCAATCCGTCCAGTACATGTACCTGAAACACAGGACATCAGAACGTGAACCCAATGCTTTTATCCAAAGCTTAAAGTACATTACACATCATTTAGCTGACTCTTTTATCCAAAGCGACTTACAATAAGTGCAGAAGACCATAAAGAATCAAACACAGGGAAGTGCAGATAAATTCACTTCAAGCAAGATCATACCATAGTAAGTGATGGTGAATCAGAGACAAGGCTTCAATTAAAGTACTTTTACGTTTTATTCTTTTCAGCAATAACTTAATTGCCATGGTACATATATCTAGGTATCTATATAAAAATAGATGCGTTTTCAGTTTGTGACGGAAGATATGCAGAGTTTCTGCTGTCCTGATGTCAATGGGGAGCTCATTCCACCAATCAAGAGCCAGGATAGCAAACAGGCGTGTCTTCGAGGGGTACCTGGGTCCCACTCACAGAGATGGAGGAGCAGCTGATTGGCTGACGCCGAGCGTAGTGCTGGAGTATATGGTTTAACCAAGTCCTGGAGTACAACAAGTACAGCATCCTCAGAAGTCTTTGATATATATCGCTGAAAAGTCTCTGATATATATCGCTGAAAAGTCTCTGATAGTCATCGCTGAAAAGTCTCTGATATATATCGCTGAGAAGTCTCTGATATATATCGCTGAGAAGTCTCTGATATATATCGCTGAGAAGTCTCTGATAGTCATCGCTGAAAAGTCTCTGATAGTCATCGCTGAAAAGTCTCTGATAGTCATCGCTGAAAAGTCTCTGATAGTCATCGCTGAAAAGTCTCTGATAGTCATCGCTGAAAAGTCTCTGATAGTCATCGCTGAAAAGTCTCTGATAGTCATCGCTGAAAAGTCTCTGATAGTCATCGCTGAAAAGTCTCTGATAGTCATCGCTGAAAAGTCTCTGATAGTCATCGCTGAAAAGTCTCTGATAGTCATCGCTGAAAAATCTTTAAACGTATTAAAAAAAGTCTCAAATAACATTCAGACAAAAACACAAAAAATAAGAGTTTATCTTTACATGATTGTTGGAGAATTCCTCATATATCATAATACAGCGAATTAAATTCCTCACATGTTCTGCACCATCTATAAATGTGTCATTGGTCAGGGGGGTGCCAGTTAGACCTTTATTACAAGCTGTTTCCCTGCTGTTAAAGGAGGGTTGGGGGGGGGGGGGGTTCTGCTGCTAAGTCTCCCCTTTCTTTGTCTTAATCACCATCACAGCTGGAAAACCATCACTAACTTCCCCGACACATCAGAGGAAAGACAGCAAGTTTAAACGACGTCTGGGAAGTCAAACATGACGGAAATTCAACGAGAGAATAGTTCAAATCCATGTCGTGCAAAATCACTTCACTATTTCTACAAGTGGATATTTTATTTCATATATATTTGAAATAATATATATATTTTTTTATTGTTAATGGTCTTTTCAACCTTTTTAAGTATTTGTATTTTATTGTCTGAACACACTTCTGCTTCTGCAACAAAATGATTTCCCAAATTGGGATCAATAAAGTATCGATGTATCTAAACAGTGGATAAAAGTGCTTGAAATCTTGATTTGAGGCCAACAATGTGTAGATAGGGTTAGGGTTAACCCTTCGACCCCGTTATCACCAAAATCTAATCAAATGTTGAGGAAAAGTGGTAAAAGCTGAGTCCTGAGACATCGAGTCATGAGATCGTGTAGTAAGACCTAAAGAAAGTCAGAAATGTGAGAAATCTTTAGTAATAATACTCACATTTTGCCAGGATATTAGCGAGCATCCTACAGGGTTGTTGCAGCCTTTTAAGAGTTAAACATAATGTTTTTTAAAGCACTTAAAGCAGAAATGACCAGACTTCATCTTAGTGCTGCCTATAAATGCAATGAGATGTAATGTATGTACAGAGTTGCTTTGAACCCACAGCAATGAATGTTCTTATGAATGTTTAGCTGCAACACCAATTCACATTTTACCAAAAAATCCACAAATTCGTACAAATCCTCCTCTTAAGGTAACACTTAATTGTCTTTCATGAGTTTAAGGTGTGACACGTGGACTCTTTAAAGCTCCAGACGGATAGAAGACGGTCTGTTGGCAGGAAACAGGTGTGAGCTTTCCGGACAGAAACTTGGTCGAAGTGCAAAGTGTCCGTTAAACTGGGAACGTCTCTCCGGGGTAAATGAGTCGTATTCAAAGCCTGCAGAGGTCGGCAGTAAGTCAGAGAACAGACGGGGGGGGGGGGCTTTAATGAGTCCAATTACACGCTGTTTAAAACCTGTGTGATGTCAAGAAGAGCTTCTCCATCTGCCGGCCAATCACACGCAGAGACCCCAAAGAACTACAGATTTAAGGGTTAAAAATACAACTTCAGACTACTACGTCAACCAAGATAACCATTTCAGTCGATGCTTTACGGCACATTTCTGACTCCTAGCATCGACCGACCTCCACGCAGAACAGAGTAGATTTAAGGCAAAGTGAAACTGCGACTTCACATATATTTCTGCAACGATAGTAGGGCTGTACCCGAATATCCGAATATTCGTTCGTTGGAGTACTACTCGGGTTTCAATTTCGTTATTCGGATATTCGTTTTTATTTTGTATTTGAATGTATTGAAATCTCCAACGTAAGAGCGTGCGCCTCTTCGGGGGGGGCTAACACTTAACCACAAACGTTATCGCTTACTTTCTCCGTCTTTATAATGTAGATATTACTTTTTCTCCGTTAATCTCCGTCACGTTGTTTCCATAGCAACAACAACTTCCTGTCAACAGCGCTAACTCTCCTTCAAAATAAAAGCATGTCCATACAAAATAGGAAGCCAAGCCAAATTACACTTGAGACACGAAAGTAACGAACACGATGCGATGTCCTTTTCACTTTCAAAGAACACACATTGGGTTTTACATTAACAAATAACTACGAAACAACAGTACTGTAGAATAACCAAAGGAATGCCGTGAATAAACCGAAATACACGTGTTGAAGCGGCTCGCTGCTGATTACTACGCCCCTCCCCCCGCGCGGGCCGAATATTCGCTGCTGATACTACCGACTATCCGGAGCCCGAGAAATGGTATTCGGGACAGCCCTAAACCATAGCTGAGGAAACTCACGGTTTTGCGTCAGACGACATGTGTCAACGTAGATGTAGAAATGTGTGGATTGAAGGAGAAGTGAATCTGCAGAGCAACAGGTTTTCTTGTGAATACAGAAATGTTTTCGATGATGTAATCCGAATGAAAGACGTCGGTTGGGTTTAAAGGAGGTTGCATCAGTTTCTTACCAGAAAACTATCAAAAATGTTGTTTATGTGCAGACATTTTTTTGTTTGTGTGTGTGTGTTGGGGGGGCGGGGGGGGGGGCTCTTTACGTAACCCATTCAGAGAAAAGGACAAAAGCTTTGACTGATTTTTGCCCAGGAGCTCAAAGTGCTTCAGTTTCACAGAGAAACAAAGACATCTGCAGCCAACATCACGGGTAAAACCTGCAGAAATCATCCAGTCTGGATACTGTGCAGCCTGCAGAACACTCACTCA
>JAAKFY010000003.1:26059338-26119338 GCA_011823955.1 Dissostichus mawsoni
CTAATCTTATCTTATCTCTTCTAATCTTATCTTATCTTATCTCTTCTTATCTTATCTCTTCTTATCTCTTCTAATCTTATCTTATCTCTTCTAATCTTATCTTATCTCTTCTAATCTTATCTTATCTCTTCTAATCTTATCTTATCTCTTCTTATCTTATCTCTTCTTATCTTATCTCTTCTTATCTTATCTTATCTCTTCTAATCTTATCTTATCTCTTCTAATCTTATCTTATCTCTCTTATCTTCTCTTCTTATCTTATCTCTTCTAATCTTATCTTATCTCTTCTTATCTTATCTCTTCTTATCTTATCTTATCTCTTCTAATCTTATCTTATCTCTTCTAATCTTATCTTATCTCTTCTTATCTTCTCTTCTAATCTTATCTTATCTCTTCTAATCTTATCTTCTCTTCTAATCTTATCTTATCTCTTCTTATCTTATCTTAACTCCATGCAAAACACTGCAGATTTTAGGAGAAGTGAAACTGCAACTCCACGAGTATTTCTGTTCATCTTAAAGCTGGAAACAAGGCCTTCCCTATCCTCTTTCCTCCTCTTCCTCCCCTTTTCCTTCCCTCTTCTCCTCATCTTCCCTGTCCTTCCTCACCTCTTTCCTCCCCTCTTCCTCCTCCTCATCTCCTCTCTTTCCTCCCATCTTCCTCCTCATCTTCCTCTCTTTCCTCCCCTCCTCATCTTCCTCTCTTCCCTCCCTCCTCTCTTCCTCCCCTCCCTCTTCCTCCTCCCTTTCCTCCCCTCCTCATCTCCCTCTTCCCTCCTCATCTTCCTCCCCTCCCTCTTCCTCCCTCTTCCCTCCCTCTTCCTCCCTCCTCATCTCCCTCTTTCCTCCTCTCCCTCCCCCCTTCCTCCCCTCCTTATCTCCCTCTTCCCCCTTTCCTCCTCATCTTCCTCCCCTCTCCCTCTTCCTCCTCTCCCCCTCTTCCCTCCCTCTTCATCTCCCTCTTTCCTCCTCATCTTCCTCCCTCTCCCTCTTCCTCCCTCTCTCTCTCCCCCAGGCTGCAGAAATCGGCCCGGTTTAGACGGTTTCAAACAACACACGATGTTTACGGTGGAAACTGCTTTCCAGAAACTAGTCTGTGCCAACTGTTGATTTCCACATCTGCAACTCGTATGTAATCACATCAGCCAACATCTTTCCCTGATAGAAAACGACAGATTCTTGGGAGAAGAAAGCTAAAAGCAACACAAGGCTTCACAATCACCACAGAATAATCACACATTCATTCACTGGGAGCGAAGCTGGAGCAAAACGTCCTGAAAAACTCCATCTAATGAGTTCAAGGGAAGAGAAGTCATATTTTGATGCAAAGATGTGCATTAGTGCAATGTTGGTTTTAAATGTAAATATGAGTGCAAATCATTGATATATTTTGGATGTTCTTCTATCGAGTGATTACAAAACAAAAGCCATAAAAACCTAGGAATGTCTCTAAAAAGCCACTTCACAGATTCAGTCCTTTCCGTCCTCATTTACCAAACTACCTTTCTACCTGCAGCACGTGATGGAGCTGCTCACCTCTACCTGTGGATATGATGCTACTGGGTTTGTTGTTTACAGAATAAAGTGCAGATATCAACCGCTATGCTAACAGTGGCTAACCCGAGGTGATAGTAAAGATAGTATTTGTATTTCAACATGTATATTTTCTACTTTTTTTATTTCAATTTGAGACGTTACATTTAGGATTGTTTATTTGGTGGAAACAAGGCCATGTTTCACACACACACACACACACACACACACACACACACACACACACACACACACACACACACACACACACACACACACACACACACACACACACACACACACACACACCACACACACACACACACACACACACACACACACACACACACACACACACACACACAACACACACACACACACACACACCACACACACACACACACACACACACACACACACACACACACACACACACACACACACACACACACACACACACACACACACACACACATCTAATATTCATAAAACGGACAAGTCAAATCGAGCAATCTGATTGGTTCTTAGCCGTGATATAATGAGCGTATATCTCCGTTAATCTCCGTCACGTTGTTTCCATAGCAACAACAACTTCCTGTCAACAGCGCTAACTCTCCTTCAAAATAAAAGCATGTCCATACAAAATAGGAAGCCAAGCCAAATTACACTTGAGACACGAAAGTAACGAACACGATGCGATGTCCTTTTCACTTTCAAAGAACACACGTTGGGTTTTACATTAACAAATAACTACGAAACAACAGTACTGTAGAATAACCAAAGGAATGCCGTGAATAAACCGAAATACACGTGTTGAAGCGGCTCGCTGCTGATTACTACGCACCCCCCCCCGCGCGGGCCGAATATTCGCTGCTGATACTACCGACTATCCGGAGCCCGAGAAATGGTATTCGGGACAGCCCTAAACCATAGCTGAGGAAACTCACGGTTTGCGTCAGACGACATGTGTCAACGTAGATGTAGAAATGTGTGGATTGAAGGAGAAGTGAATCTGCAGAGCAACAGGTTTTCTTGTGAATACAGAAATGTTTTCGATGATGTAATCCGAATGAAAGACGTCGGTTGGGGTTTAAAGGAGGTTGCATCAGTTTCTTACCAGAAAACTATCAAAAATGTTGTTTATGTGCAGACATTTTTGTGTGTGTGTGTGTTGGGGGGGCGGGGGGGGGCTCTTTACGTAACCCATTCAGAGAAAAGGACAAAAGCTTTGACTGATTTTTGCCCAGGAGCTCAAAGTGCTTCAGTTTCACAGAGAAACAAAGACATCTGCAGCCAAACATCACGGGTAAAACCTGCAGAAATCATCCAGTCTGGATACTGTGCAGCCTGCAGAACACACACACACACACACACACACCACACACACACACACACACACACCACACACACACACACACACACCACACACACACACACACCACACAACACACACACACACACACACACACACACACACACACACACACAACACACACACACACACACCACACACACACACACACACACACACACACACACACACACACACACACACACACACACACACACACACACACACACACACACACACACACACACACACACACACACACACACACACACACACACCACACACACACACACACACACACCACACACACACACACACCACACACACACAACACACACACCACACACACACACACACACACACACACACACACACACACACACACACACACACACACACACACACACACACCACACACACACACACACACACAAATATCTAATATTCATAAAACGGACAAGTCAAATCGAGCAATCTGATTGGTTCTTAGCCGTGATATAATGAGCGTATATCACGCGTGGAATTGTAGTTACTTTTCACAACAAGTCAGTATCCCTCCGCGTCTGAGAACAGCTACAACCGTTACAGCTGTTACATTACGTCCGTTAGGAAACTAACTAACTAACAAAGCTCAAGATGGAAGCATGTGAGGTTAACTTGGACCCCCGGGGGGGGGCTCACTGTGGGGGGGCCTCACTGTGGGGGGGCCTCACTGTGGAGGAGTGGATCGAGCAGGGCCTCTCTCCAGAGAGCACCTAAACGACGACATGCAGAGCTACGTGAAGAGCAGGTAGACCAACTGGAACCGAAACGAACAGAACCCCGTGAAGCAAACACAATGGGCCGTTCAGAGCTCTGAGGGCTGGTGTCAGTTCAGAGCTCTGAGGGCTGGTGTCAGTTCAGAGCTCTGAGGGCTGGTGTCAGTTCAGAGCTCTGAAGGCTGGTGTCAGTTCAGAGCTCTGAGGCTGGTGTCAGTTCAGAGCTCTGAAGGCTGGTGTCAGTTCAGAGCTCTGAGGGCTGGTGTCAGTTCAGAGCTCTGAAGGCTGGTGTCAGTTCAGAGCTCTGAGGGCTGGTGTCAGTTCAGAGCTCTGAAGGCTGGTGTCAGGATAAGCTCTGAAGGCTGGTGTCAGTTCAGAGCTCTGAAGGCTGGTGTCAGGATAAAGCTCTGAGGGCTGGTGTCAGTTCAGAGCTCTGAAGGCTGGTGTCAGTTCAGAGCTCTGAGGGCTGGTGTCAGTTCAGAGCTCTGAGGGCTGGTGTCAGTTCAGAGCTCTGAAGGCTGGTGTCAGGATAAAGCTCTGAAGGCTGGTGTCAGTTCAGAGCTCTGAAGGCTGGTGTCAGTTCAGAGCTCTGAAGGCTGGTGTCAGTTCAGAGCTCTGAGGCTGGTGTCAGTTCAGAGCTCTGAAGGCTGGTGTCAGATAAAGCTCTGAAGGCTGGTGTCAGTTCAGAGCTCTGAAGGCTGGTGTCAGTTCAGAGCTCTGAGGGCTGGTGTCAGTTCAGAGCTCTGAAGGCTGGTGTCAGTTCAGAGCTCTGAGGCTGGTGTCAGTTCAGAGCTCTGAGGCTGGTGTCAGATCAGAGCTCTGAAGGCTGGTGTCAGTTCAGAGCTCTGAAGGCTGGTGTCAGTTCAGAGCTCTGAGGCTGGTGTCAGTTCAGAGCTCTGAAGGCTGGTGTCAGGATAAAGCTCTGAAGGCTGGTGTCAGTTCAGAGCTCTGAAGGCTGGTGTCAGTTCAGAGCTCTGAAGGCTGGTGTCAGTTCAGAGCTCTGAAGGCTGGTGTCAGGATAAAGCTCTGAGGGCTGGTGTCAGTTCAGAGCTCTGAAGGCTGGTGTCAGTTCAGAGTGAAGGGCTGGTGTCAGTTCAGAGTCTGAGGCTGGTGTCAGTTCAGAGCTCTGAAGGCTGGTGTCAGTTCAGAGCTCTGAAGGCTGGTGTCAGATAAAGCTCTGAAGGCTGGTGTCAGTTCAGAGCTCTGAAGGCTGGTGTCAGTTCAGAGCTCTGAGGGCTGGTGTCAGTTCAGAGCTCTGAGGCTGGTGTCAGTTCAGAGCTCTGAAGGCTGGTGTCAGTTCAGAGCTCTGAAGGCTGGTGTCAGTTCAGAGCTCTGAAGGCTGGTGTCAGGATAAAGCTCTGAAGGCTGGTGTCAGTTCAGAGCTCTGAAGGCTGGTGTCAGTTCAGAGCTCTGAAGGCTGGTGTCAGTTCAGAGCTCTGAAGGCTGGTGTCAGTTCAGAGCTCTGAAGGCTGGTGTCAGTTCAGAGCTCTGAGGCTGGTGTCAGTTCAGAGCTCTGAAGGCTGGTGTCAGTTCAAGCTCTGAGGGCTGGTGTCAGTTCAGAGCTCTGAAGGCTGGTGTCAGTTCAGAGCTCTGAAGGCTGGTGTCAGTTCAGAGCTCTGAAGGCTGGTGTCAGTTCAGAGCTCTGAAGGCTGGTGTCAGTTCAGAGCTCTGAAGGCTGGTGTCAGTTCAGAGCTCTGAAGGCTGGTGTCAGGATAAAGCTCTGAAGGCTGGTGTCAGTCAGAGCTCTGAAGGCTGGTGTCAGGAGAGATTTCTATGCAACTGTCAAATAATAACAGCCAAACACTGGATCAACGCTCTCTGTCTAATGTGCTTGCTAGCTGTTAGTGTTGTTGCATAGCAACCACCTCGCACATGTTTCGTGCAGAAGGCAACGGAGGGACTATTTTATTTTGAACATCATTATTTACTAATAAAAACTATTTAAATTAGAGTGTGTATTTTTCTTTCATATTGCCACACTTGGTAACCGTTTTATAAAAGCAATAGCTCACTTCAGGCCGTGAGATATGCTCAGTATATCACAGCTAAGGGGTTGAACCACGCCCTGTGAGATATGCTCAGTATATCACAGCTAAGGGGTTGAACCACGCCCTTAGCCGTGATATATGCTCAGTATATCACAGCTAAGGGGTTGAACCACGCCCTGTGAGATATGCTCAGTATATCACAGCTAGGGGGTTGAACCACGCCCTGTGAGATATGCTCAGTATATCACAGCTAAGGGGTTGAACCACGCCCTGTGAGATATGCTCAGTATATCACAGCTAAGGGGTTGAACCACGCCCTGTGAGATATGCTCAGTATATCACAGCTAAGGGGTTGAACCACGCCCTGTGAGATATGCTCAGTATATCACAGCTAAGGGGTTGAACCACGCCCTGTGAGATATGCTCAGTATATCACAGCTAAGGGGTTGAACCACGCCCTGTGAGATATGCTCAGTATATCACAGCTAAGGGGTTGAACCACGCCCTGTGAGATATGCTCAGTATATCACAGCTAAGGGGTTGACCACGCCCTGTGAGATATGCTCAGTATCACAGCTAAGGGGTTGAACCACGCCCTGTGAGATATGCTCAGTATATCACAGCTAAGGGGGTTGAACCACGCCCTGTGAGATATGCTCAGTATATCACAGCTAAGGGCGTTGAACCACGCCCTGTGAGATATGCTCAGTATATCACAGCTAAGGGGGTTGAACCACGCCCTGTGAGATATGCTCAGTATATCACAGCTAAGGGGTTGAACCACGCCCTGTGAGATATGCTCAGTATATCACAGCTAGGGGGGTTGAACCACGCCCTGTGAGATATGCTCAGTATATCACAGCTAAGGGCGTTGAACCACGCCTGTGAGATATGCTCAGTATATACAGCTAAGGGCGTTGAACCACGCCCTGTGAGATATGCTCAGTATATCACAGCTAAGGGGGTTGAACCACGCCCTGTGAGATATGCTCAGTATATCACAGCTAGGGCGTTGAACCACGCCCTGTGAGATATGCTCAGTATATCACAGCTAAGGGGGTTGAACCACGCCCTGTGAGATATGCTCATTATATCACAGCTAAGGGGTTGAACCACGCCCTGTGAGATATGCTCATTATATCACAGCTAAGGGGTTGAACCACGCCCTGTGAGATATGCTCATTATATCACAGCTAAGGGGTTGAACCACGCCCTGTGAGATATGCTCATTATATCACAGCTAAGGGGTTGAACCACGCCCTGTGAGATATGCTCAGTATATCACAGCTAAGGGGTTGAACCACGCCCTGTGAGATATGCTCATTATATCACAGCTAAGGGGTTGAACCACGCCCTGTGAGATATGCTCATTATATCACAGCTAAGGGGTTGAACCACGCCCTGTGAGATATGCTCAGTATATCACAGCTAAGGGGTTGACCCACGCCCTGTGAGATATGCTCAGTGTATCACAGCTAAGGGGTTGAACCACGCCCTGTGAGATATGCTCAGTATATCACAGCTAAGGGGGTTGAACCACGCCCTGTGAGATATGCTCAGTATATCACAGCTAAGGGCGTTGAACCACGCCCTGTGAGATATGCTCAGTATATCACAGCTAAGGGGGTTGAACCACGCCCTGTGAGATATGCTCAGTATATCACAGCTAAGGGGGTTGAACCACGCCCTGTGAGATATGCTCAGTATATCACAGCTAGGGGGGTTGAACCACGCCCTGTGAGATATGCTCAGTATATCACAGCTAAGGGCGTTGAACCACGCCCTGTGAGATATGCTCAGTATATCACAGCTAAGGGCGTTGAACCACGCCCTGTGAGATATGCTCAGTATATCACAGCTAAGGGGGTTGAACCACGCCCTGTGAGATATGCTCAGTATATCACAGCTAGGGCGTTGAACCACGCCCTGTGAGATATGCTCAGTATATCACAGCTAAGGGGGTTGAACCACGCCCTGTGAGATATGCTCATTATATCACAGCTAAGGGGTTGAACCACGCCCTGTGAGATATGCTCATTATATCACAGCTAAGGGGTTGAACCACGCCCTGTGAGATATGCTCATTATATCACAGCTAAGGGGTTGAACCACGCCCTGTGAGATATGCTCATTATATCACAGCTAAGGGGTTGAACCACGCCCTGTGAGATATGCTCAGTATATCACAGCTAAGGGGTTGAACCACGCCCTGTGAGATATGCTCATTATATCACAGCTAAGGGGTTGAACCACGCCCCTTAGCTGTGATATATGCTCAGTATATCACAGCTAAGGGGCGTGGTTCGGCTCGACGCAAAGCCCAAATATGTATATATGTTCATTTGAATTCATTTCTTATTTTAGAGTTACTTAACTGATTGTATTAATCTCTAATCTTGTGTGAATCTGTGCTGTCCTGTTTTTCATCCTCACCCTGTTGCTCATCTCATCTCATCTCTTTCCCCACTTGTGCTCCTGTAACGCACTCTAACTGGGAATGTGTCGTCCCTCCCAGTTTCCCACCTTCTAGTCTTTACATTTTTCAAATGACAATAAAAGCCTTGAATCTTGACTCCCCCCCACTCACCTCGTTCGGGGTCCAGAGCGATGGCTCGGGGTTGGTCCAGCTCCTGCCAGAATAAAACCTTCCTCAGCTTCCCGTCCAGCTCAGAAACTTCGATCCTATTCGTCTCTGAGTCGGTCCAGTAGAGTTTCCTTCCTCTCCAATCGCAGGCGATGCCGTCGGGCGACACGAGTCCCGGCACCACCGTCTGCACCACGCTGGCTCCTGATTGGTTGAACACGGTGCGTTTGATGGCCTCCTCGCTCACGTCGCTCCAGTAAATGAGGCCCTGGTCGTAGATATAATCCACGGCCGCGGCGTCCTCCAGACCCCCGACCACCACCGAGGAGTTGTGCTTCTCGTGGGCGGCGTCCACCAGACGGAGGTCCCGCCGGTTCGCATACAGCAGCAGCGGCACGCCTGGAGGAGGAAGAGGAGGAGGAGTTATACGTGCATTTATACTGGTGAAAACAACGTGGAGAATGCACCAAAATATGCCATTTTTACAGTGGAAACGAGAATACAATGTTAAAACTGTGGAAAATTACAAAAATAAAACTGCTATACCTGTGAAAATACAACCTTTTAACAGTGGAACATATACAGAAATACAAATTCAAGTGTTTATACTGTGGTAAAAACACAAGAACACTATATTAAAACTGTGGAAAACTGATCATTTAGAAAATACACAAAAACACACCTTTTATACTGTGGGAAACGGACAAAAACACAACTGCTATACCTGGGAAAATGGGGGGGAATGTGTTCAATTACAGGTGCATTTATACTGGGGAATATGTAAAAAAACACCATTTATGCTGGAAAAATGCACCAAAATATGATTTTTTTTCTACGGTGGAAACGGTAGGAGAAAAATATGTTAAAACTGTAGAAAACACATCTGTCTGTCTGTGTTTTAACTCTTTTGTTTTTTTATTAACATTTCCAGGACTGTATGTTGCATGTTTTTATTTGATTGTATTTAGTTTTAAATGAAATGTGTCTTTAGGGTGACTTACAAAATCTGTCCAGGGACTAAGATGAAAAAAAGCCTCTTGGCAAATATACAGAAATGTTGATCAATGTGCATTTAAACGGTGGTAAACACACAAACACACCTTTTATACTGCGGACAATTGACAAAAACCCAACTGCTGTACCTGGGAAGATACAACCTTTTAACAGTGGAGCATATACAGAAATACAAACTCAAAAGTGTGGCATCGAACACTGCAGGAGCCAAAACCTTGATTTATCATTTAATCATTTAATCATTTAATGTGTGTAATGGAGTATATTGATTGGTGTCAGTTGATCGTGATCCGCAGCCACGGCTGGGCGGAGCGGCTGATTGGTGCTGGGCGGAGCGGCTGATTGGTGCTGGGCGGAGCGGCTGATTGGTGCTGGGCGGAGCGGCTGATTGGTGCTGGGCGGAGCGGCTGATTGGTGCTGGGCGGAGCGGCTGATTGGTGCTGGGCGGAGCGGCTGATTGGTGCTGGGCGGAGCGGCTGATTGGTGCTGGGCGGAGCGGCTGATTGGTGCTGGGCGGAGCGGCTTATTGGTGCTGGGCGGAGCGGCTGATTGGTGCTGGGCGGAGCGGCCGATTGGTGCTGGGCGGAGCGGCCGATTGGTGCTGGGCGGAGCGGCTGATTGGTGCTGGGCGGAGCGGCTGGGCGGAGCGGCCGATTGGTGCTGGGCGGAGCGGCCGATTGGTGCTGGGCGGAGCGGCCGATTGGTGCTGCGATGGCCTCAGCTGGTTAAAAGAGTCTGCTGATTACACTCTGGGTTCTATTTGGGTTGTGAAGCCACACGGGGTTTTGAGCGCTGCACTGCAGAGATGTTACGATTTGTGTATTTAAGTGACAAAACTGTTTCGACATCGTCTGGTAAGATACCTTCAATTTTGTTTAAAGAAGAGAATGAACAGTGAAGAAATGGAAACCATAACATGGAAATAAATATATCCAAAACCCTCAAAGTGCACCCTGTAGGGAGTGAAACACAAAGACCTGTCTATGCTGCCCCAGAACGCCTCGTTGGACATTTCTCTTTTTCCATGGTTTGCTTCCTGGGTTCTGTGATGTGTGAACACCCAAATCAACAACAAATGACCGGATTGGCCCAAATGGACCAATCCGCGGAGCACCTCACACACCAGGGTCCCTTGGCTAACTAACAGGGAGTCCCATTGACTTGCATAGAGCTCCCTGAACGCTGGTAATAGACGAGTTGGGATGGCGGAGAAATGCTCTCCGCAGACCCATTCTCACAGCGTTAGAAACCTTTTTCTTTCTCAATATCAAGCCACACTTATTGTATTTACTTCGGCTGTGAGTGTTTGTGTGCTCAGGATGGGTTTCGCTTGTTCTCGCTGTATCGCCGACCCGGAAACATGTCCGCTCCTCGCAGCAGCAACGAGCCTCGCAACGTCCCGACCAATCAGAGCACACTGGGCTCATATACCTCATTCACACCAACGCAACTCCGGTTCCAGCTCCTCTAGAGCTTTTCAGGTTCAGAACCGGTTCTTCGGTTTAGCTCCGGCTCTTTTCACACCGCTCAGAGCCCGACTGGTGCTGCGTCATTGCGTCATCGTTTGCGTCATGACGTAACCGTTTGCGTGCCTGCTTCATAAAGCCAAACCGTGCGGAAACCCCTCACAGCCACTCACACCGACAACAACAACAATGGCCGATTGTGTTGAAGCGCTACTCGTTTTGGTTTTGGTAAAAACCAGCGGTTGCCATCTCTTTCTGCAATTGTTGGAGAATTGCTTTGGACCGCGTGCTCCCTCCAGCTTCCTCTGTACCTCTTCGGAAGACCAGATTCCCAGTAGGTAGCTGGTCTCTTCAGTGGACCACTGCTGCTTGTTAAGTTTCTCCATCGTTGTGTACAAGCTGGATAAAACGCGGGCTTTTTGTTGTTGTTCAGGAGTTGATCCCGCCCCTGCCCCTGCCCCCGCCTCGACGTCAGCGTGACGTATGCGGTGCTTTGCTCTAGCCGGAGAATTTTGTGTGTGCTTGAAACGAACGGATTCCGGAGCTAAGAGGCTGCTCCGCTGCGGTGTGAACAGGAAAACCCGGTGCTTTTCAAGCTCCAGGTTGGTGTGAATGAGGTAAGGGGGGGGGGGGGGCAGGAGCTCCAACAAGCCGTGTAGGACAGAGAGTGAATACACAGACTATACAGAGATGCTGTGAGAAACCAATGTGAGTTTGGAAAATTGAACAATGTAAATCTATTCTAGTAGACCTCAACAATGGAACTATGATCAGTAGAAATGGCCATGACATGGGACCTTTAAACACCATTTATAGTGTAAAAAATGCCTCTTTTATACTGTGAAAATCACAGCATTTAAACTAGGGGACAATCAGAAAGTTGCACATTTTAAACATAACATTACATTACATGTAAAGTAACATACATTCAGTACTGTGGACAATCCCCACAGACAATTTGGGGTGAAGTGTCCCAGGGACACAACGACATGCTGACTGCAGTGGGACTCGAACTTGCTACCCCCTGATTCGAAGTCAGCACACTATCCACTGAGCCACAGCCTCCCTCCCTAAACTGTAGTAAATGTGGAAAATACAGCATTAAACTAGGGAATACACACAAAAATAACAACATTTATACTGCCCAAAATACACAATTTCTAACTTAAAGATTACACTATATTCAACCGTTTAATTGCCTTCTGCTGACCAGTGCTGAGGGGTCGTCCACTAAAACTCTATTCTATCCAGATCTATGAAAGTTAACCCTATATTTGATCACAAACACAGGATCGACTGAGGTCAGCAGATCATCTGGATCTAATTTGTGATACTTCCAGCTGTTTATTACACATGTATATCCCAGTACACAGAGTTCACTGATTCATGCGTTTTATCAGTAAACGCTGCCAAAAATAGATGTTTTCTGACATCTAAAGGAACACAGATTCAAAATGTGTTTTTAAGTAGACTTGGCGTAATATAGGACATTTTTCAGCACAAAACACCACACACACACTAATATTTGTCTCTCTGCAAACTAAACATCTTTGGGGTTTTGGACGTAATTTGTAAAAAACAAGACAGAGACGTCAGAGAAGTATGTTATAAACGAGAATAAATCAGCAGTAAAAATGTAAACGCTGGTCGGCTGCAGATAAATAAAATGAAGCATTAATCTAAACAGACCAGAGGGTCATTTAATCTCACTTTACTGCGTTTAGTCATCATTTGATTCTGTATTTGCATGATTTGAACACGTCTTCTCTGGGTTTTTATAGAAGACTACTGACTTCATTGTCCTGTGAACCTGTGTTATAGATAGTGTCAGGAACCATTTATATTTGACTAAAAGCCTATTTAAGTTCGTATTTACTCCTCTAACACGTTTTAGTATAACTTTGTGTCTTTGTACTAATTGTAATTGCCTAACAGCTCTGAGTGTTTGTAATAGTGCTTTAACTGTTTTAGGTTTACATACGTGCACAAAACATCACAGAATTCTGAGATAAACCGGTTTTATTCAATAGAAATGTGCAGGAATGACCCAGCATCTAGTCACATAACACCAACAATTAACACATAAGAATTTCCCTGATCATTTCCCAGCTAAATGATCAAACACAAAATGAATAAATAATTCACAAAATAATCAAAAAGAGATAAAATGACTCAAAACAGACACAAAAAGACCAGAAATGGACAACAATTACAACAACAACAAAAAACACAAAATGAATTATTATAAAAAGACACACAACAAAACACAGACACAAACTGATCAAAAAGAGAGACAACGTGAAACAAATAGACAAAACAAAAACACATGAAAATCATAACACTAGCCTGTTAGCTTTGTGTTAGCATATGTTGTGCTAACTGCTACCTAACGTTAACCTAAGTTACTAAACACAAAGTTAGCATGCTAACAAACTGCACATTTGGGTAAAATACCACATTTAATCTGAAAATGTGGATTCAGATGAGGCTAGGGAGAGAAACGGGATGTTTTCCAGCTAATGTGGCTAACACAGGCTACTTGTGGTTTTATTTTCCCGGAGCTCCAGGAGCAAAACAGGCGAAAAGCACGCATAGCATAGTGGGCTAACAGTTAGCTCCTCTCGGACCCGGAGAAAGGGCCTCGATCCCGGACACCTCTGCAGAGAAACCCCGCTGAAAAACACTGCTCCTGTGGGGCTTTAAACCACACTTTTACCCGGAAACCCTGAAAGAAAGCGGCGTGTTTAGCAGGGACTCACCTCGTATGAGAATACAGAAACTACACAACAACAGGCTCCGCAGCACGACACCCATCTTTCTCCCTAGTCGTGGCCCAGCAAGGCGCTCTATTCTCGGCCTCAGCGCAGAGCTCTCATCGCTGCTGCTGCCGGTTCCTCTGGGTCACACAATCCAAGGGGGTTTTTGCAACTAAATTGTGATTTTCACTTCACAAAAAGGGTGTTAAATGATTCCCAGTGGTTCCATCCTGGCTGCTTTTGCTATAAGTGGATGCACTCTCACATTGTCCTGCAGGAGATCCTTCCGCTGTGAGGAAGCTGCTCCTCCTCCTCCTGCACCTCCACCTCCTCAGCCCTTCTCTATTGTTGTTCTGATTTCATGCAGGGTAGTGTTACAACAGCCTGGAAAACACCCCGTTGCATGGTGTTTAATGGGTTTTACTGTGTGTATTCTCCTGCTGTGGATTCACCCCCGGATCCTGGAGGAGAATCAGGCTGCAGGAAGGACCCTGAAGTTCGGCTTTAACACACACATTCCTGCGGGACTAGTTTATCATGGAGGCTCCGTTTAACCCGGGACAGAGGCTCACACACCGGCTCACACACCGACACACATTCAGACAAACACTAGAAACACCAAGCACTCAGAGAAAGGATTTAAAATGATAGAGATGTTGGATAAAGTAAGTTTTAACTTAGGGGTAAAAAGAGAGACAAAGTGATTAATAACAGACACAATGAGACAAAATGACAGAAGAAACATGCAAAATGACCAAAAAGAGACCGAAATGTCTTCAAGGAGATACCAATAGACTAAAGAAGACACATAATGACCAAAAAGATACACGAAATGAAATGTGCATATGTAAAAATGCATAAAATAATTTAAAAAAAAGAGACTAAACGATCAGAAAGAGACTAAAGAACATGTACAAAGTCACAACAAACCATTTCACTGACAGGAGGATAAATCATCATGTATGTCTCACTTTATATAATTTTACTGGGATTTGTATACTTATTTTAAGTGCTTGTAATCGTGCATTAAACATATTTTATTGTGAACGAAATCAGTTTTATCTGTATAGAAAATCACAGAAATGTTGGATAAACTAAGTTAACTAAGGCTAGAGAACAAAGTCTGAAGATAAACAAGTGACAATAAATACAGAATCATCTCCCTTTAGAAGACGTCCGAGAAACTGAGTCACATTTTGTAGATTAAACTAAAATAAATCAGCAGTGAACGTGTAAACAAAGGTCAGCTGCAGATTAATACTTGATGTATGTTTAGATGAATAAAGTATTCATCTAAACAATAAGAAATATGTTCATTGAATCACACTTTACTGTGTTTAGCAGGTCTGAGTGTAAAACAGATGGGAAATGACCAAAAAGACACAGAATATGACCGAAAACAGACCAAAAAATGACCAAAAAGAGACACAAAATGATTATAAAGAGACGCAAATCGGTAAAAAACAGACACAAAATGATCAAAAAGACGAAAAGTTGCACATAAACAATATGCAAAATGACCAAAAAGAGACAACGTGATCAAACAGAGACGTAAAATGACTTAAAAATACAAAATTATCAAAAAGGGACAAAATGTTTATGAAAAGACACAAATGATCAAATAGCGGCAAAATGACCAAAAACAAAGCGTTTCACTTCCGCCCTCTTTTATCAAATCTTTAAAAATGTGTCTGAATGATATCGTGTTGAGTTCAGGGTCCATCCCCAGAATCAGTGAAAAAAAGGCACCATCGCGACGATCAAAAATCACATTTTTTTTAATCCTTACATGGACTGTATGCAGAAGCATCACTTCACAGACACCAAACTGTCACCATCGTGAGGTTATTAAGAACAGAGGAACATCAGCAGTGTGTGTGCACTCATCTTCATCATCGTCTTCATCAGTGTAGGAAAATAGTGCGTGGCCAGTGTACTCTTACTTATGAAAAACAATCTAATATTCAAAAAGAAGCATATCATATTTATCAAAAACACAGTTAGTGCATCGAAGAGCTGCAGCGCTCGCCTTCAGTCTGCAGCCACGTGAGATATATATATATATATATATATATATATATATGAGCGACTGTGAGGTCAATTAAAGGTTAAAAACAGGAACAAATATGGAGCTAGAGGGGGAAATATTCAGAGAAACAACGTTGGATTACTACCATTTAATTTGTGCATTTACGGAAAAAAAACACAATAAAAGCAAGATATTTTTCAAAAAAATTAGATTTAAGTTTTAAATTTACGTGAAAAAACTGAGAAATTCTCTTTGTTTCAATTGTAGTTTTTTCTAATACATTTTTTTTTAAACATTTTAAAAATATCTAATTTTGTTCGTAATTTAGAAAAAAAATCTCCAATTTTTTTTTTTCCTCAGAAATGTTGGTGATATTTTTATGTTAAATTTGCCACTGTCAGCTAAAGGAAAACTTTCTAGTAATATATGTTTTTTCTCGTAAATTAGTCCCAAAAATGTACACTAATCTCTAAAATGTTGAGTATTGTTCTCTGAATTTAACTCCGGCTCCATTTCCGATATTATTTAAACCTTCAAGAACCCGATTCAGCGTCATACAAAAGAGCAATATGGACAGAAAAGCAGCACAGTGCAGAGAGTCTGAAGCATGTGAGTACAAATACATGCAGGTGTCTATACACACAATAATAATAATAATAACCCGTGAAGAATGTACAGAGGCTTCCTGAGAGTCAGGGAATAAAAATATTGCTGTTTGTTTGTTCATCGCCATCTCCACATAAACTAATACTTTTAATAATTAATAGTTAGAAATAAAAGTCTGATTAAAAGTTTTTCATTATTTTACTTAATTATGATGTTGTTCTAATTATTCTAATACATGACTTTGTGATAAGATGAAACAAATCTTCTTAAAACATGAAACTCAGCGAAGTTTTGTTAAATCGTTAAAAAAGGGAGCATTAAAGATGCGTTTGATTTGTCTTATGATGCATTTTTTGGACGAGCTAAACGTAGATACATTATCTCCTTCTGGTGTTTTTCCGTTTACTGTATGATAAGATATTTATCGAAATAAATATACAATCGTGCCATCCATGAAAGTCCACAAATGGTAATTTTCAAATAATGCAATTTGTTTATCGGTAATTTATGGAGGATTTATCCATATCAATAACTCTGATTGGGAAATAATAGTGATTCCAATAAGGTTATTTTACCACAGTGCATTATCTTTAATAACGGTACAGCTGTGAGTGCATTATCGTTCTTATACCACACTGACTAAATGTAAGGACCTTTGTAATAATATCTTAGGGCAATAAACTCAATTAGATACATGTGACTGAACTGTTTGGTTATTATGAAATAATGCACAGCCTTTGGCCAATCAGGATTGTACCTCACCATAAACCTACGTTAGCGCTAATCAACGTCGGAAGTGAGTTTTATTCTCAGTGTAACGCCTCTTCAGTTAAACACACGTTCTCTTATTGTGTTAGTTTGTGCTGAACCATCAGGTCAACAATCATTTCAAGTCTTTTAGTCCTTTTCGAGTCCCTGTCACATTTCGTACGTTCATCGTTCGTAAATCCCAGCTAACAAATGTTGGTTAGCTTACGTATGTAGAAGCCAGATAAAGAACGTTTGTTAGCTAACGTTCGTAGATCTCAACAAACAACGTTTCTTAGCTAATGTAAAATCAAAACACCATCACCATATTTTCCGAGTCCCCGTCACATTTCGTACGTACGTCGTCCGTACATCCGAATATTGGTGCCAGATATCAAACGTTCATTAGCTAAGGTTTGTGGATTTCAACAAACAAACTTTTCTTAGCCAACGTAAAATCAAAACACCATCAGATGAACGCTCATTTAAAGTCTTTTAGTCCTTTCAGAGCCGACGCCGTTCGTACATCCAGGCTAACACATGTTGGTGAGCTCACGTATGTAGAAGCCGAATAACGAACGTTTGTTAGCAACGTTCTTGGATCTCAACAAACGAACAAACGTTTCTTATTAAAATCAAAACACCATCAGATGAACAATCATTTAAAGTCTTTTAGTACTTTCCAAGTTTCCGTCGTTCGTACATCCAGGCTAACAAATGCTGGTTAGCTAACGTATGTAGATGCCAGATTACGTTCGTAGATCTCAACAAACAAACGTGTCTTAGCTAACGTAAAATCAAAACATCCTCCCATGAACCATCATTTAAAGTCTTTTAGTCCGTTCCGAGCTCCCGTCGTTAATGAGAAACACGCCTCACACCTCGTAGTGCAGGTCGTTGAGCTCCAGTCTCGTGTAATGTCGTCGATCGAACGACTCCATCGCCTTTCGTCCGCCGACCGCTAAAGCTAGCGTTAGCACGGCTAGTCCCAGCACCATAAACGCCACGACACCGCTTCTCAACGCCCCGTGAGACCCGAGTCCTGGAGGGCGCGATCTGATTGGACGGCGTCTTTTGGGGCGACGACTACGAGATTCGCTGGCAGAGACGAACGTGTGGTGGAGGGCGGAGTTGTTGTTGTTGTAGAAATGGTGGTGGTTGTTGTTGTGGTACCTGGTGGAGAAGAATTGCAGGAAGTAGTTGTTGTGGGAGGTGTAGTAGTTGTAGTAGGTGGAATGGTTGTTGGAGTTGTAGTAGCAGGAGTTGTAGTTGTTGTTGTAGTAGGAGTAGTAGTTGTTGTTGTAGTAGGAGTAGTGTTGTTGGAGTTGTAGTCGTAGTAGTGGGAGTTGTAGTTGTTGTTGTTGTTGGAGTTGTAGTCGTAGTAGTGGGAGTTGTAGTTGTTGTTGTTGTTGGAGTTGTAGTCGTAGTAGTGGGAGTTGTAGTCGTAGTAGTGGGAGTTGTAGTCGTAGTAGTGGGAGTTGTAGTTTCAGTAGTTCTTGCTATAGCCTCTGTGATGCTAATAACAACAGGAAGTAGCGTGGTGGAGCTCTGCGTTGGATGGGCTTTGTTCACAGGATGAGGCCTTACTCTCTTGGGCGGTTTATTCGGTTTTCTACCGGGTTTATTTGGCTTTTTCATGGCGATTGTTGTGGTTGTTGTTGTGGGAGAAGTTGTTGTTGTTGTTGTTGTTGTTGTGGTGGCTGTTTCTGGAGGAACTGGAGCCATGGTGGCGAGGATGATGAAGGGTGGAAGAGGTGGTGTCGTCATGGTGGTCGTTGGTGGTGTTGTTGGCGCCAAAGTGGTGGTGGTGGTTGTTGGTGGCGTTGTTGTTGTTGTTGTACTCTGTGTGGTGTTGTGTGGTTGGTGGTGTAGTTGGTGCTGGTTAGTGGTGATGGTGATGGTGGTTGGTTCAGTGGTGGTGGTCGTTGTGGTCGAGGTTCTCAACGTGGTTGGATGAATCAAACCTGAGCGGGAAATAAGACACATTCGATATTAATATGATGTTTCAAAATTCAGTCAAACTAATATCTCTCTAACTGAGGGACTAACTGTTGTGAAGATACTGAATGTCCTCTTCCAATCAGAGAACATGATAACAAGGTATCCCAACTGTAGCTGTGTACATGACAGGATGTCTGATTACCTAGAAGAGCATCAGGACTGTTTGAGGCATATGATAGCTATGTGATTAACATGATGATTCAGCCTCTATGGAGAGAGACATATGACAAGCATGATCATTTCTGACGTGGAGCTAATCTGAACTAAACATTAACAACCTTACGTTTTTTAGATCTTTCTGCTTCACATATTAAATATAGATATTAGGTGGATCTGAGTGGGATGAGGTCACCTTTGTAGATGTCGTAGGTGTTGATGTTGTCCTGCGCCTTCATCAGAGGACAGTCCTGCTCCACCTCGCAGTGAAACAGGAAGCAGTTATCCTCTCCCGCCGGCTTGTTGCCATTAAACACGGCCATGTTGCATTTAGCTCCTTCAAAAAACCACAAAAAAAGTCAGAATTTAAAAGTCTCATTCGTTAAAAGGAGGAGGAAAGAGACGTCTCACGTTACGCTAGCAGTAAGAATCAGGAGTTTATTGCCAGGTCTACAAAAAACAATCTAAAAGGTAGCAGCTAACTGGAGGTTAAACACATACAGAGTTAGCATAGCTCCAGAGTGAGCGTGATCATGTGACGGGGGTCATGTGAGCGTGATCATGTGACCTCACCTGGCTTCACCTCCTCAGAGCAGCAGGAGAGCACGCAGTCTCTCTCTGAGGTCACGGCCCGGGCGTCCATCGCTGTGCTGGGATTGGTCATAGCCTGCCTCACGTTCACGATGGCGCTCTGATGCTGCCGCGAGTAACACGTCTCCGGGTCCAGCGCCTGTGATGTCACCAGTGATGTCATCAGTGATGTCACCACCACCAGCAGCAGCGTTGGTGAGGAAGAAGAAGGAGGAGGCATCATGGCTGATCTACGGTCAGTTTTAAAGAGAGTCCACAAACACTAGAGAACTGAGGAGAGAGGACACAATACCTGTTATTCATTTATACTCAAATAAAGACACTTAAATATAACTTTACATATAATAATCCTACACATTGTACATGATAGGCTAAGGGGCGGGACATCTCTGAGCGGTCGACCAATCACAACAGAGCAGAACAGAGCCCCTTTATGTTTTCATATAAACAAATATTCTGCCTAAATACATTATTTTGGGTGTTTAGCCTCAAAAACAACATGTTTATTTAATTAAAACTATTTATTTGAATGAGGCATACACTCATAAGTTATATTCAGTAAAGAAATCGGATTTAATTATAAAAATATTCACACATTTTACAAGATTTATGAAGAAAACATAAAAAAAAACGTTTTAAATGTCAAGTAAATTAGATTTATTACAGGTCTTTATTTTAGCTGAACTTAATAAATAATAAACATTAAATAAATAAATTCTGTGTTTGTTTTAAGGCATGAATACGTCTCTTTTTACTGATTAAACAAGTAAGTGACGGAATAGAAAAATAAATAAAAAAGGTGTTTATTGGAATTATGAGGCTAATTAAATACTTAATAATTAGGGAAAGTGATTATTTACTTAATGGTAGAAAAGCATAGACAGCAAATGTATTATTATATAACAACATGAGTATTTTTAGATTTAAATCCCTTTGATGGACTTTTTTTAAAACGTCTTACTGACAGTTTTTTGACACTAAAACACCTTTTTTTTTTTAAGCGTCCCAGATCTGTCTCCGCTGACAAAACACGAGCCTAAATTAGACGAATCAATCGACTCCGAGTAAATATAGAGCGTCTCCATTTTTAGCTTTCCTCCTCAGAGCGAATCAGGTCAGTGGGTTCTATTAATAGACGGCAAAATAAGTGGAATATATAGAATAGAATATATATCTTTATCGTCATCATACAAAGTACAACGACATTTCTTTGGCAACTCTCACTGCAGTAAAAACCAGAGGTGGGAAGTAGTGGAGTACAAATACTTCCTTACTGTACTTAAGTACATGTTTCTGGTATCAGTACTTTACTCCACTACTTACTTCTCGGACGACTTTTGACTTTGACTTCTTACACTTTGAACCCAAATACCTGTACTTTCTACTTCTTCCATGTTGAACCCAAATACCTGTACTTTCTACTTCTTCCATGTTGAACACAAATACCTGTACTTTCTACTTCTTACATGTTGAACCCAAATACCTGTACTTTCTACTTCTTCCATGTTGAACCCAAATACCTGTACTTTCTACTTCTTCCATGTTGAACACAAATACCTGTACTTTCTACTTCTTACATGTTGAACCCAAATACCTGTACTTTCTACTTCTTCCATGTTGAACACAAATACCTGTACTTTCTACTTCTCACATGTTGAACCCAAATACCTGTACTTTCTACTTCTCACATGTTGAACCCAAATACCTGTACTTTCTACTTCTTACACTTTGAACCCAAATACCTGTACTTTCTACTTCTTACATGTTGAACACAAATACCTGTACTTTCTACTTCTTCCATGTTGAACACAAATACCTGTACTTTCTACTTCTTACATGTTGAACCCAAATACCTGTACTTTCTACTTCTTACATGTTGAACCCAAATACCTGTACTTTCTACTTCTTACATGTTGAACACAAATACCTGTACTTTCTACTTCTTACATGTTGAACCCAAATACCTGTACTTTCTACTTCTCACATGTTGAACCCAAATACCTGTACTTTCTACTTCTTCCATGTTGAACACAAATACCTGTACTTTCTACTTCTTACATGTTGAACCCAAATACCTGTACTTTCTACTTCTTACATGTTGAACCCAAATACCTGTACTTTCTACTTCTTACATGTTGAACTCAAATACCTGTACTTTCTACTTCTTACATGTTGAACCCAAATACCTGTACTTTCTACTTCTTACATGTTGAACCCAAATACCTGTACTTTCTACTTCTTCCATGTTGAACCCAAATACCTGTACTTTCTACTTCTTACACTTTGAACACAAATACCTGTACTTTCTACTTCTTCCATGTTGAACACAAATACCTGTACTTTCTACTTCTTACATGTTGAACCCAAATACCTGTACTTTCTACTTCTTCCATGTTCCAAACAGGCTGGTTCCTTTAGTCTGAATGTGTGTTTGGTGGCGTGATCATTATTATTTAGAGTCATTGCGTGCCTATTGATTTGAACACGATCCGAGTATTTTTAAACACGAGTATCTGTACTTCTACTTGAGTAAAGGATGTGTGTACTTCTACTTGAGTAAAGGATGTGTGTACTTCTACTTGAGTAAAGGATGTGTGTACTTTTGCCGTCTCTGGTAAAAATATATATCACGGTATTCATGTCCACCTTTCAAATACATGAAATCAATTAAAGTTGGAATCATTTGTAAACAAATCCTAGTTTATAAAAAGCCCAATGACTTATTTCCACAACAAGCTTCAAATCTACTATTTCCTCTTATTATAATCACTCATTCTGTTTTAAGGAATGAGCTGCTAACAAAATAAAGTAAACCCTCTGGAGAGCTGTGATGAAGGCTGTTGTGTTTCTTCAAGTATCAAGAATAATTTACCTACATTTGATTGATTTTACCAACTTATAACGGAGCTTATGAGGCGATATTAATCACCTCTAGTGAGCCGTCGTATGTTTTTCTGTATTTGGCCCTCGGTGAAAAAAGTTTGGACCCCCTGGGTCAAAGTAACCAAAGGATGGAAGTGAAATAGCCATAAATATTTCTAAATAGTGTGACTTAAATCGAATATATTTAGTGTATTTGAAGCAAGAACTCACCGTGAGCAGCGTCCTCCATCAGAAGGTCCACAGTCCGCAGACTTTACCCCTGCTGGGACGTCACTTTATCTGCTTTACAGCTCCTTATCTGATGGGTTTCCAGGTGTGTCTGAACAGAGAGGACAAAACACATCCTTTACTCAAGTAGAAGTATAGATACTCGTGTTTAAAAATACTCTGGTGAAAGTAGAAGTACAGATACTCGTGTTTAAAAATACTCTGGTAAAGTAGAAGTACTGACTGAAACTGTAGTAGTACTGACTAAACTTCTTTACTCAAGTAAAGTAAAGAGGCTTTGAAATGTACTTCAGTAAAAAGTACCCATAACTAGCAGCTGTTTTAAAGAGTACCTGACCTCCCTTTATATTAATAGAACAATAATGTCATTGTTAGCTAATGAATGTTTCCATGCTGAACAACGGCAACATGACAACGTTTTCATTGGTCCCTCTTCTTTAGAGAAGACCAGGAAATGATGGATACACGGATCGTGTTCAAATCAATAGGCACGCAATGACTCTAAATAATAATGATCACGCCACCAAACACACATTCAGACTAAAGGAACCAGCCTGTTTGGAACATGGAAGAAGTAGAAAGTACAGGTATTTGGGTTCAACATGTAAGAAGTAGAAAGTACAGGTATTTGGGTTCAACATGTAAGAAGTAGAAAGTACAGGTATTTGGGTTCAACATGTAAGAAGTAGAAAGTACAGGTATTTGGGTTCAACATGTAAGAAGTAGAAAGTACAGGTATTTGGGTTCAACATGGAAGTAGAAAGTACAGGTATTTGGGTTCAACATGTAAGAAGTAGAAAGTACAGGTATTTGGGTTCAACATGTAAGAAGTAGAAAGTACAGGTATTTGGGTTCAACATGTAAGAAGTAGAAAGTACAGGTATTTGGGTTCAACATGTAAGAAGTAGAAAGTACAGGTATTTGGTTCAACATGTAAGAAGTAGAAAGTACAGGTATTTGGGTTCAACATGTAAGAAGTAGAAAGTACAGGTATTTGGGTTCAACATGTAAGAAGTAGAAAGTACAGGTATTTGGGTTCAACATGTAAGAAGTAGAAAGTACAGGTATTTGGGTTCAACATGTAAGAAGTAGAAAGTACAGGTATTTGGGTTCAACATGTAAGAAGTAGAAAGTACAGGTATTTGGGTTCAACATGTAAGAAGTAGAAAGTACAGGTATTTGGGTTCAACATGTAAGAAGTAGAAAGTACAGGTATTTGGGTTCAACATGTAAGAAGTAGAAAGTACAGGTATTTGGGTTCAACATGTAAGAAGTAGAAAGTACAGGTATTTGGGTTCAACATGTAAGAAGTAGAAAGTACAGGTATTTGGGTTCAACATGTAAGAAGTAGAAAGTACAGGTATTTGGGTTCAACATGTAAGAAGTAGAAAGTACAGGTATTTGGGTTCAACATGTAAGAAGTAGAAAGTACAGGTATTTGTGTTCAACATGTAAGAAGTAGAAAGTACAGGTATTTGGTTCAACATGTAAGAAGTAGAAAGTACAGGTATTTGGGTTCAACATGTAAGAAGTAGAAAGTACAGGTATTTGGGTTCAACATGTGAAGTAGAAAGTACAGGTATTTGGTTCAACATGTAAGAAGTCAAAGTAAAAAGTCGTCAGAAAATAAGTAGTGGAGTAAAGTACTGATACCAGAAACATGTACTTAAGTAACGAAGTATTTGTACTCCACTACTTCCCACCTCTGGACTCCCGTTCTGATCATTGAAACAAAACACGAGGGTCTTTTATGTGAGCAGACGTCATGGAAACGACTCTAAAATGTTGAGAAAGTTGAAAAACAAAGTGCTTTTTAGTAATAAAAATAACGTGTTGGAGCTTAATGTCCGCGTTTTGTGTGAAAAATTGCCCTATATCATTATTTTTAATATAGTTTCTCATTGTAAACGTCTTTGAGCATTAGGAAAAGCGCTATACAAATCCATGAAGTATTATTATTATTATTGTAATGACTTGTTTTCATACACTGGCAGATATGGGCTTCCATATATTTAAGAAAAGGGCAATTAGCAGCTAATTAAGGTTTTTCGATTACATTATTTAATGTACACGAGCCTTTGTTCCCACAAAAATAAATAATAGCATTGCTTTGTTGCTTCGTAATAAAGTGTTTATGATACAAGCAACAGTTTGAAATCTGATTTAATTAGAAAAAATGTCACAAATTGTATACCATTTATGAAGAAAAACGTTTTAAAAATCACGTTTTAAATGTTAAATATGTTACATTAAGTACAGCCCTTTATTTGAACTGAACTTAATAATAATACACCTTAAATAAATACATTCTGTGGTTTTCTTAAGGCATGAATACGTCTCTTTTTACTCATTAAACGGGTAAACAACAGAATTAAAAAGTTTGAATAAATGTTTTTAATTAAATGCATAAAAATACACTATAAAATAAGGTGTGTTTTGTTTATTAGGGGGTATATATACCTATAAATAACCGCAAAGTGGACCCATCATGTTAGAGGCTATAAAGCTACGTAAATAAGCTAGCTGCAGAAATAAAGTCTCTTAATACTAGTATTTATCACAAAGGCAACCGTTAAAGGGGACACGGATTCATTTAACTGCTAGCTCATAGAAGCAATTCATCAAATAATGTTTGTGGGAGTTTAAAATTGAAAATACTTTTATGATTTCCACCACATTGGCCTTAAAGAGCTTCCACGTGTTAAATTGATAATGACATATTTTTCCTCATATTGGCATCAGTGGGCTTCCATATGTAAAATAACAGGTACGCAAAGTGGATTTAAACTGCGGATTAAAGGCTGGAAATATACATAAATAAACGATCTGTTAAACATGACACTAAATCACATTTAAATACTGTAAAATATCTATATACATCCTCATAAAAGCAGCTAATTTAATGTTATTTAATGATCCACCTGCCCTTAGCTTCACTGATGCTAACACTAGCCTCAAAGCTACTGGTTGTACCTGTATTTTCACCGGGGACACGGATTAGCTCGACCCCGCATCCATCGCCCCTTCGTCGGATAGAATCAGCCCGATGAGTCGGTGTCTGGAAAAACACTGGAGCTTCTCCAACAAAAACAAAAAAAAAAGGATCTGAATCCCAATCAACCAGTTCAGCTCCAGTGAGATCCGGAGAGGACATGTTGGTGTACAGAAGATGGCTTCAAATGTTCCTTTAAATGCTCCACATGGCGCTGATCGGAGAGGATGGAGGAAGGTGGGGTTTTAGGGTTTTATTTAAATTAAAATGATGGAAAGGCCGGAGCAGCACGATGGTCGCTCTCCGGATTCAGGATGCTCTTCCCTCCGGAGTCTGACCCATTTTACTCTTTGTCCTCTGCCTGCAGGAGGGGGAGGGAAACACGGATCCTGCATCCCAAAATCTGCTCACACACTCGGTGTAATCATCCCCTCCACCCCGCTGCGAAACACCTCATCTATAGGCGTTAAAAAGCACAGTTTAAGGGTTAAAATCAAGTGTTTTATACAGAAATACGTGTTTATATAAGAGGGTTATGGAGGGGTTATCAATAATTAAAGAGGCAGGAACAATGTGGGATCAAAGAGGGGTGATATGCACATAGACAATATTTAGAAATAATGATAATAAAGCAAACGTTTAATTTGATAATGATAAGAAAGATATATTTAAACAAAGAAAGTAATTTACTTCTGTCTTTCAATAAAATAAAAAACATATAATACCAATAAAACCTACATAATATATTTTGTTGCAGATAAAAGATAAAAGATAAAATATAATAAAATAATATTTAATATTGTTTTTATCTTTTTTTTTATCCCATCATTTTGAACATTTTTTAAAGTTTATAAATAATATAAAAAATATATAAAGCTAATTAAAATACTGGTATCTAAGAAAATCTCATTCAAATAAATAGGATAAAATATATATAAATAAATACCTCATGGAGAAATAGTGAAAGTGAGAAATGATCTGCTCACACACTCGGTGTAATCACCCCCTCCACCCCGCTGCGAAACACCTCATCTACAGGCGTTAAAAAGCAGTTTAAGGGTTAAAATCAAGTGTTTTATACAGAAATACGTGTTTATATAAGAGGGTTACACATCACATTACATGTTAGAGCTTTTATCCAAAGAGACTTACTCAATACTGAGACAATCCCCACAGGAGCACTTTGGGGTGAAGTGTCTCAGTCCACTGCGCCACAGGGACACAACGACATGCTGACTGCAGTGGGTTTGAACCTGCGCTCCAGTCCACTGCGCCACAGGGACACAAACATGCTGACTGCAGTGGGTTTGACCCTGCGCTCCAGTCCACTGCGCCACAGGGACCACAACGACATGCTGACTGCAGTGGGTTTGAACCTGCGCTACAGTCCACTGCGCCACAGGGACACAACGACATGCTGACTGCAGTGGGGTTTTGAACCTGCGCTACAGGCCACTGCGCCACAGGGACACAACGACATGCTGACTGCAGTGGGGTTTGAACCTGAGCTACAGTCCACTGCGCCACAGGGACACAACGACATGCTGACTGCAGTGGGGTTTTGAACCTGAGCTACAGTCCACTGCGCCACAGGGACACAACGACATGCTGACTGCAGTGGGGTTTGAACCTGCGCTACAGTCCACTGCGCCACAGGGACACAACGACATGCTGACTGCAGTGGGGTTTGAACCTGAGCTACAGTCCACTGCGCCACAGGGACACAACGACATGCTGACTGCAGTGGGGTTTGAACCTGCGCTACAGGCCACTGCGCCACAGGTACACAACCATGCTGACTGCAGTGGGGTTTGAACCTGAGCTACAGTCCCTGCGCAGGGACACAACGACATGCTGACTGCAGTGGGGTTTGAACCTGAGCTACAGTCCACTGCGCCACAGGGACACAACGACATGCTGACTGCAGTGGGGTTTGAACCTGCGCTACAGTCCACTGCGCCACAGGGACACAACGACATGCTGACTGCAGTGGGGTTTGAACCTGCGCTCCAGTCCACTGCGCCACAGGGACACAACGACATGCTGACTGCAGTGGGGTTTGAACCTGAGCTACAGTCCACTGCGCCACAGGGCACAACGACATGCTGACTGCAGTGGGGTTTGAACCTGCGCTACAGGCCACTGCGCCACAGGGACACAACGACATGCTGACTGCATGGGGTTTGAACCTGCGCTACAGGCCACTGCGCCACAGGGACACAACACATGCTGACTGCAGTGGGGTTTGAACCTGAGCTACAGTCCACTGCGCCACAGGGACACAACGACATGCTGACTGCAGTGGGGTTTGAACCTGCGCTACAGTCCCACTGCGCCACAGGACACAACGACATGCTGACTGCAGTGGGGTTTGAACCTGAGCTACAGTCCACTGCGCCACAGGGACACAACGACATGCTGACTGCAGTGGGGTTTGAACCTGAGCTACAGTCCACTGCGCCACAGGGACACAACGACATGCTGACTGCAGTGGGGTTTGAATCTGCGCTACAGTCCACTGCGCCACAGGGACACAACGACATGCTGACTGCAGTGGGTTTGAACCTGAGCTACAGTCCACTGCGCCACAGGACACAACGACATGCTGACTGCAGTGGGGTTTGAACCTGCGCTACAGTCCACTGCGCCACAGGGACACAACGACATGCTGACTGCAGTGGGGTTTGAACCTGAGCTACAGTCCACTGCGCCACAGGGACACAACGACATGCTGACTGCAGTGGGGTTTGAACCTGCGCTACAGTCCACTGCGCCACAGGGACACAACGACATGCTGACTGCAGTGGGGTTTGAACCTGAGCTACAGTCCACTGCGCCACAGGGACCAACGACATGCTGACTGCAGTGGGGTTTGAACCTGAGCTACAGTCCACTGCGCCACAGGGACACAACGACATGCTGACTGCAGTGGGGTTTGAATCTGCGCTACAGTCCACTGCGCCACAGGGACACAACGACATGCTGACTGCAGTGGGTTTGAACCTGAGCTACAGTCCACTGCGCCACAGGGACACAACGACATGCTGACTGCAGTGGGGTTTGAACCTGCGCTACAGTCCACTGCGCCACAGGGACACAACGACATGCTGACTGCAGTGGGGTTTGAACCTGAGCTACAGTCCACTGCGCCACAGGGACACAACGACATGCTGACTGCAGTGGGGGTTTGAATCTGCGCTCCCTGATCCCACACCAACGCACAACCCACTGCGAGGCAGGATCAATGGGGGATCAATGGGGGATCAATGGGGGATCAATGGGGGATCAGAGGGGGATCATGGGGATCAGAGGGGGATCAATGGGGATCAGAGGGGGATCAGAGGGGGATCAATGGGGGATCAGAGGGGGATCAGAGGGGATCAATGGGGATCAGAGGGGGATCAATGGGGATCAATGGGGGATCAGAGGGGGATCAATGGGGGATCAGAGGGGGATCAATGGGGGATCAATGGGGGATCAGAGGGGATCAATGGGGGATCAATGGGGGATCAATGGGGAATATATGCTCCTATAAAAAGGGGAAATTAAATCAAAGCCAAAAAGATATATTTGGTTGGAGATAAAAGATTAAATATAAAAAAAGAAGTCATATTTAATAATTTGTAATGTTTTATTTATCAAAACATCTCATTTTGACAATTTTAAATAATTATGAATTTAAATTATATATATATATAATGATATATATATATAATGATATATATAATTATATATCATTATATATATATATTAATGATATATATATTAATGATATATATAATTATATATCATTATATATATATATATAATGATATATATATATAATGATATATAATATATATATAATGATATATATAATTATAAGGTTCATGAAAATACAGATAAGAAAATCTGAGTCAAAATAAATAAAATACCTCATGGAGAAAAAGTGAGAAAATGATGCATTAAATTAAAGAAAATGCTTTTTATTGGATTCGAAACACGTCAAAAAACTTCACTTCATACTTTTTTAATCAAAAATCTGGACTCAGTTTAAAATGAAAGAAAATCATTCCAATAATTGTTTTGAATATATTTACTATTTTACTTGTTTTAAAGTAAAATAGTAAATATATAAAATGCATTCAAACGTTTTTTTTAAATGAACTTTCTGAAAAAAATTCCCAAAAATAATTAAAAAAGAAATTTGGTTGAAAAATAAGAAATAAAATAAGATATTAAAATAAATAAATAATTTACTTTAAATAATGATAAATATAAAGGACATGGAACGAATGATCTAAACTGATATTAGGCCTTTAAACCGTGAGAAGAAGACACACAGCTGGTTACAGGAAATGTTTATTAAAACAACATTTTAAGGATCTTTGACGTAAACAATAATACAGCCACAACGAGACAAATATCTCAATACTTTGGACTTTTTCGCCTTAAATCACGTTTTCTTCATGATTATAATCCAAAGTTCTCCTGGTGTTAACGCTCTCTCCTTCGCCTCCTTCGTCTCTCTTCATCTTCCTCGTCTGCTGAAAACAGCAGCAGATCTCTGGAGACAAACGGAGAAACTGGTTGTATTTCAGTCCGTATTTAATCTTCTTCTTCTCTCTTTACTCGATGTCGCCCATCTCCACGTCCCCCTGAGCTCCCGCTGATTTCTTCTTCTTCTTGTTTGTATTCTTCTTCTGGCTCGGAGCAGACTCCTGACTCTTCTTCTGTGGTGCCGCTACTGTGGTCTCAGCTGAGGAGTCAAAAAAACGCGTTATAGTTTAAATATTGGACTAATCGTCTGTTGAAAAGCTGAATAAGCACCGTAACTTTCATGATATCATTTCTCCGTCATAATCGGTTGTTTCCGTGAACGGCCGAATGTTGTGTGACGGCAAATGCTGCAAGGCATTGTGGGGCAGCACTTCTCCTCTCCTTTCGTAAAGGGAGGTCCAGTGGTTCCTAAGCTAAAGGAGGTTATAAAGGAAGGTTCAAACCTCCTTCCCTATCACCTAGAGCAGGGGAGCCCAATACGTCCATCACAAAGGTAGTGTGGGTAGACCGCATGGCATTTTTAAGTTAGCCTATCATCCATCCTTACTTTGGCATTCGCCACTTGATTGACGTACAGGTTTTCTAACACGCAGTTCACCACGCATGGGCTGCACATCACCGGCGAGCTGATTACCTGGCTTCCAATTTATACAGTTCTACTAAAGAAAGGGTATAACATGACGAAATGAACCAAAATGTACCGAGTTGTATTGTGCCATACGGGTTCATGCAGCTACGCAAGGTACACCAACATAAGGTATACTCAGTATATATATAAAGAAATATATGGTTAGCATTTTTTGATGTAGGTAGACAGACCCTCCCTACACGCAGACTGCGTGGGGCCTCTTCTCGCGGAGGGGGCCTCATCTCGCGGAGGGGGCCTCACCTCGCGGAGGGGACCTCGTCTCGCGGAGGGGGCCTCATCTCGCGGAGGGGGCCTCACCTCGCGGAGGGGGCCTCACCTCGCGGAGGGGACCTCATCTCGCGGAGGGGGCCTCACCTCGCGGAGGGGGCCTCACCTCGCGGAGGGACCTCACCTCGCGGAGGGGGCCTCACCTCGCGGAGGGGGCCTCACCTCGCGGAGGGGGCCTCATCTCGCGGAGGGGACCTCACCTCGCGGAGGGGACCTCACCTCCTCGAGAAAAGTGTGGGCACCCTGAGCTAGAGAACCAGCTCTTATCATGGCTGCCACTGAGGGACTTCCGGGTCATTTCACTCCGTTAGGAAGGTTCCTGAGAGAAACGGACTATTCGACCGCAACCCGTGACTCAGTGTCGCTGCTGCCCCCCCCCCCCCCTCTGGAACTCCCTCCCTGCTGAAATCCGGAAATCCGTAACGCCCCCTCTCTGAACGTCTTCAAATCTACCGGAAAAACTCATTGTTCAACATATATTTTTTTTTTCTTCTCTTTCTCTCCTTCTGTCTCTCTCTCTCTCTCTCTCTCTCTCTCTCTCTCTCTCTCTCTCTCTCTCTCTCTCTCTCTCTCTCTCTCTCTCTCTCTCTCTCTCCTCTCTCATCTCTCTCTTCTCTCTCTCTCTTCTCTCTCTCTCTCTCTCTCTCTCTCTCCTCTCTCTCTCTCTCTCTCTCTCTCTCTCTCTCTCTCTATCTCTCTCTCTCTCTCTCTCTCTCTCTCTCTCTCTCTCTCTCTCTCTCTCTCTCATCTCTCTCTCTCTCGCTCCTCTCTCTCTCTCCTCTCTCTCTCTCTCCTCTCTCTTCTCTCTCTTCCTCTCTCTCTCTATCTCTCTCTCTCTCTCTCTCTCTCTCTCTCTTCTCTCTCTCTCTCTCTCTCTCTCTCTCCCGTTTTACGTCTTGTCCTAAATGTTTCTTAAGCTTGGGTTGATGAAAGGCGCTCTATGAATTCAAGTATTGTTGTATTTACCCTCCATGCTGCTCTTCTCGTTCTGCATGTGCTGGAGCTGCTTGATCAGCTTCCTCTTATTCTTCCCGACAGCGTGATGTTTGCCCGCGCACTCGACCTAAACAACAACAACAACACGTCAGCTTGGGTGTGTAGCATAATTATTACAAAACATTTCACAAAGAGATTCAAAAGATTCAAAAAGATTAAACGACATTTTCAATAAAAAGGAAATAATAAAAATGTTTTTCTAAATGTTCATTTTTATCCAAAGATAAGAATTCAAAATGATTTAAATCAGAAATCACATTCAGGATTTTCTTGTGTTCCGTTTCTTGAAAATGTCGTTGAATTTTATATAAAACATTTCATTGTCTGCCGCACTCCTCTTCTTCAGGTGATGCTTGGTGAGAGCCCGCGTCCATGATGTGTCCTGTGATCAGATGCCTCTTCCTCTTCTCTCTGCTCAGAACCCGCCGACGCTTACACAGATTCCCCCTCAGCTCCTGAACAACAACAACAACAACAACAAATAAAGAGCAGCCCGTGGAGAACTCCGTTAGAATCAGGACCTCTGTAGTTTATAAATCAGGAGTTGATCGAGACTTCCTGTCAGTGTTTCTAAACTAGAGACAGCTCCTGAACAACAACAACAACAACAACAACAACAACATCATAAAGAGCAGCCGGTGGAGAAAAACTAGAGACGGAGGGCCATTCTTATTTCTCTAATTCCCTCCTCTCTCCTCGGTTCCCTCCTCCCTCCTCTCTCCTCGGTTCCCTCCTCCCCTCCCCTCTCACGGTTCCCCTCCTCTCTCCTCGGTTCCCCTCCTCCCCTCCCCTCTCCTCGGTTCCCCTCCTCCTCCCCTCCTCTCTCCTTGGTTCCCTCCCCTCTCCTCGGTTCCCTCCTCCCCTCTTCTCCTCGGTTCCCCTCCTCCCTCTTCTCCTCGGTTTCCCTCCTCCCCTCCTCTCTCCTCGGTTCCCCTCCTCCTCCCCTCTCCTCGGTTCCCCTCCTCCCCTCTCTCCTCGGTTCCCTCGAAGAGGGGACACATGTTGATGTAGAAGAGACATGAAGAAGAAGAGGGACACATGTTGATGTAGAAGAGACATGAAGAAGAGGGGACACATGTTGATGTAGAAGAGACATGAAGAAGAGGGGACACATGTTGATGTAGAAGAGACATGAAGAAGAGGGGACACATGTTGATGTAGAAGAGACATGAAGAAGAGGGGACACATGTTGATGTAGAAGAGACATGAAGAAGAGGGGACACATGTTGATGTAGAAGAGACATGAAGAAGAGGGACACATGTGATGTAGAAGAGACATGAAGAGAGGGGACACATGTTGATGTAGAAGAGACATGAAGAAGAGGGGACACATGTTGATGTAGAAGAGACATGAAGAGGGGACACATGTTGATGTAGAAGAGACATGAAGAAGAGGGGACACATGTTGATGTAGAAGAGACATGAAGAAGAGGGGACACATGTTGATGTAGAAGAGACATGAAGAGGGGACACATGTTGATGTAGAAGAGACATGAAGAAGAGGGGACACATGGTGATGTAGAAGAGACATGGAGAAGAGGGGACACATGTTGATGTAGAGAGGGGACACATGTTGATGTAGAAGAGACATGAAGAAGAGGGGACACATGGTGATGTAGAAGAGACATGAAGAGGGGACACATGTTGATGTAGAAGAGACATGAAGAAGAGGGGACACATGTTAATGTAGAAGAGGGGACACATGTTGATGTAGAAGAGACATGAAGAAGAGGGGACACATGTTGATGTAGAAGAGACATGAAGAAGAGGGGACACATGGTGATGTAGAAGAGACATGAAGAAGAGGGGACACATGGTGATGTAGAAGAGACATGGAGAAGAAGGGACACATGTTGATGTAGAAGAGACATGAAGAAGAGGGGACACATGTTGATGGAGAAGAGACATGAAGAAGAGGGGACACATGTGATGTAGAAGAGACATGAAGAAGAGGGGACACATGGTGATGTAGAAGAGACATGGAGAAGAGGGGACACATGTTGATGTAGAAGAGACATGAAGAAGAGGGGACACATGTTGATGGAGAAGAGACATGAAGAAGAGGGGACACATGTTGATGGAGAAGAGACATGAAGAAGAGGGGACACATGTTGATGTAGAAGAGACATGAAGAAGAGGGGACACATGTTGATGTAGAAGAGACATGAAGAAGAGGGGACACATGGTGATGTAGAAGAGACATGAAGAAGAGGGGACACATGGTGATGTAGAAGAGACATGAAGAAGAGGGGACACATGTGATGGAGAAGAGACATGAAGAAGAGGGGACACATGGTGATGTAGAAGAGACATGAAGAGGGGACACATGGCGATGTAGAAGAGACATGGAGAAGAGGGGACACATGTGATGTAGAAGAGGGGACACATGTTGATGTCGAAGAGACATGAAGTAGAGGGGACACATGGTGATGTAGAAGAGACATGAAGAAGAGGGGACACATGGTGATGTAGAAGAGACATGGAGAAGAGGGGACACATGTTGATGTAGAAGAGGGGACAAATGTGATGTAGAAGAGACATGAAGAAGAGGGGACACATGGTGATGTAGAAGAGACATGAAGAAGAGGGGACACATGGTGATGTAGAAGAGACATGGAGAAGAGGGGACACATGTTGATGTAGAAGAGACATGAAGAAGAGGGGACACATGTTGATGGAGAAGAGACATGAAGAAGAGGGGACACATGTTGATGAGAAGAGACATGAAGAAGAGGGGACACATGTTGATGTAGAAGAGACATGAAGAAGAGGGGACACATGGTGATGTAGAAGAGACATGAAGAGAGGGGACACATGTTGATGTAGAAGAGGGGACACATGGTGATGAAGAAGAGACATGAAGAAGAGGGGACACATGGTGATGTAGAAGAGACATGAAGAAGAGGGGACACATGCTGATGAAGAAGAGACATGAAGAAGAGGGGACACATGGTGATGTAGAAGAGACATGAAGAAGAGGGGACACATGGTGATGAAGAAGAGACATGAAGAAGAGGGGACACATGGTGATGTAGAAGAGACATGGAGAAGAGGGGACACATGTTGATGTAGAAGAGACATGAGAAGAGGGGACACATGTTGATGTAGAAGAGACATGAAGAAGAGGGGACACATGTTGATGTAGAAGAGACGTGAAGAAGAAGGGACACATGGTGATGAAGAAGAGACATGAAGAAGAGGGGACACATGTTGATGTAGAAGAGACATGAGAAGAGGGGATACATGTTGATGTAGAAGAGACATGAAGAAGAGGGGACACATGTTGATGTAGAAGAGACATGAAGAAGAGGGAACATGTGATGTAGAAGAGACATGAAGAAGAGGGGACACATGTTGATGTAGAAGAGACATGGAGAAGAGGGGACACATGGTGTGTAGAAGAGACATGAAGAGGGGACACATGTTGATGTAGAAGAGACATGGAGAAGAGGGGACACATGGTGATGTAGAAGAGACGTGAAGAAGAGGGGACACATGGTGATGAAGAAGAGACATGAAGAAGAGGGACACATGTTGATGTAGAAGAGGCGTGAAGAAGAGGGGACACATGGTGATGAAGAAGAGACGTGAAGAAGAGGGGACACATGGTGATGAAGAAGAGACGTGAAGAAGAGGGGACACATGGTGATGTAGAAGAGACGTGAAGAGGGGACACATGGTGATGAAGAAGAGGCGTGAAGAAGAGGAGTTTGCATGATAGGGGACCTTTAAATATGAAATGAACAGCAGTCCCTGAGTAACCCTTTGATGAAGAGAACAGGCACTTTTATTCTGATATTTGGGGCGTTTTGAGAGAATTTATGGTGGTTTTTGAACAGGTTTTTATCACCTGGATCCATTAAAGTGGGATTAAATCCACATGTTTGGTATTTTCTGAATGGCTGTCACACTCTGTAGCTCCTTGCATGTTATCTAGGGAAGCACACCTTCCTAAAACACACATTTAGTGTATTTATAAGCTTCTTTTTCACTATTATTCACCCAGTTTTCACATTTAGCAACAGGAAGCTAGGTTAGCTGGTGAAGTAGCATATTGCTGTTAGCTCGTTATGCTAACAGTGGCTAGCTCTCCAGTTATAACGTATTAACATCCGGTTCAATAAACGCACTTTACGCGCTTTCAGAGGATGAAATGAGTAAAATAGAGAGAGTTTCTTACAGTTTTGGTCTGTTTATCTTTCCTCCCGGAGCAGGCATGTTCTCACGTGGGGGAATGGTCTTCTTCTACGGTTTTAACTCCGGTCAGTCATCAGGGCTGGCGGCTCGGTGCTGCCCCCTCAGGCCGATACACGCATTACAGGCTTTATTTAGTCAAGGTAGATATTTCTTTTTAGTATTTTATTATTTTAATATTTTAAATTCTATATGAAGCAAGTGCATATACGTCACAGAGAAGCTTGGTAAACAAATAACTAAATATACATTATTAAATAGGAATACAACAAATAGTAAAAAACGTGAAGATCTATTGCTTTTACTGATTAAATATGTTTCTTTAAATGTTTAAATATAGCCTCAGGCCGATTGACACATTACAGGCTTTATTTAGTCAAGGTAGATATTTATTTTTAGTATTCTAATATTTTTTGAATTATTTATAAATCAAGTGCATATAAATCAGAGAAGCTGCCGTTTAAAATCTGTAAACAAATCCTTAAATATAATGGCCCTTCAGTGTTTCATCGCCTCCCCTTCAACAAGGCAGCCCAAGAGAGGCTCAATTCCACCTCTGAGCACCTCTCCAGAGATGCATGGTTGGCGGCTGCTTGGAGGCAGGAGTGGGAGCTAACCGGGCCCTCCCACATCCATCGCTACATCTGGGACCCAGCAGATGGCGCCATAGCAGGAGACGACCTACCACGCCGGCAATGGACCACACTAACCCGTCTACCAACTGGGGTCGGCCGCTTCAAAACATCGATGAAGAAGGGGTCTGGCAGACAGTGCTGCATGCGAGTGCGGTGACCCTGGGACCACCTGCCCTTTATATAGCCCTGCCCTTTATATAGACCACTTATATAGACCACCTGCCCTTTATATAGACCACCTGCCCTTTATATAGACCACTTATATAGACCACCTGCCCTTTATATAGACACTTATATAGACCACCTGCCCTTTTATAGACCACTTTATAGACCACTGCCCTTTATATAGACCACCTGCCCTTTATATAGACCACCTGCCCTTTATATAGACCACCCTAGGAAGTCCGTCTCTTCGACTTAGGACCAGATTTCGTATCTTCGCGGTCGACTGTATATTTTCTACTTTTTAATGCTTATTGAATTCTGTTTTGAGATGTTTAAATTCTAGTATTGTTTATTTCTACTCTTTAATTTCTCCTCATGTGCAATGCCTTGTTTTTGAGGCTGCTGCAACGCAAACATTTACCAATTTGGGATCCATAAAGTACCTCTTATCTGATTTTATATGAATAATAACATTTCCTTTTACTGATTAAATTGTCTAAATACAGCCCATAAATCCCTTACACTAACATAATTCAAAAGGTAATTTGTAAGTACACATACTAATTAAATCAACATTTTTATTCTAAAATACCCGTCAAACTTTCTTCCCAAATTTAAATCAAATATTTTAATTTAGATTATTTGTTTGCATTAAATTACAATAATAGGATTTTTCTGGATTAAATTATTGTGGTGTATCAATTTAATTAATTATTAAGAGATATAGAACTTAAGAGGACCCAGGATATAACCCTATATTGAAATAAATAATAATAATACATATAGTACAAATAATAATAAATAAATGCAATGATTAAGAAAGATTATTTAGAGCCTTTGTTTGCAGAAAAATTCAGAAAGAATGACAGTAATTATGAATAAAATCTAGAACTTGAAGAGGACCCGTGATAGAGCCCTGGGGGCACCACGAATACGGTTTTAATGTAAAACTCTTTTTTGGTGAATGAATTCATAGGCAGTGGCTCAGTCAGTAGGGGCTTGGAGCCGTAGGGTCGCCGGTTCAAGTCCCCGAACAGACCTAAATATGGAGTGTGGACTGCTACTTGGAGAGGTCCCAGTTCACCTCCTGCCCTGCCGTGGTGCCCTTGAGCAAGGCACCAGACATCCCCCTTCCCCCCTCACTCCCATTGCTCCCCGGGCGCTGTACAATAGCTGCCACTGCTCCTGGTGCTAGACTCTGGTGCTAGACTCCTGGTGCTAGACTCCTAGTACTAGACTCCTGGCACTAGACTCCTGGTGCTAGACTCCTGGTGCTAGACTCCTGGTACTAGACTCCTGGTGCTAGACTCCTAGTACTAGACTCCTGGTGCTAGACTCCTGGTGCTAGACTCCTGGTGCTAGACTCCTAGTACTAGACCTGGCACTAGACTCCTGGTACTAGACTCCTGGTGCTAGACTCCTGGTCTAGACTCTGGTGCTAGACTCCTAGTACTAGACTCCTGGTGCTAGACTCCTAGTACTAGACTCCTGGGCACTAGACTCCTGGTGCTAGACTCCTGGTACTAGACTCCTAGTACTAGACTCCTGGCACTAGACTCCTGGTACTAGACTCCTGGTGCTAGACTCCTGGTTCTAGACTCCTGGTGCTAGACTCCTGGTACTAGACTCCTAGTTCTAGACTCCTGGTACTAGACTCCTGGTTCTAGAATTCTAGTTCTAGACTCCTGGTTCTAGACTCCTAGTGCTAGACTCCTGGTACTAGACTCCTGGTGCTAGACTCCTAGTGCTAGACTCCTGGTTCTAGACTCCTGGTACTAGACTCCTAGTACTATAGACTCCTGGCTCTAGACTCCTGGTACTAGACTCCTAGTACTATAGACTCCTGGCTCTAGACTCCTGGTACTATAGACTCCTGGTACTAGACTCCTAGTGCTAGACTCCTGGTACTATAGACTCCTGGTTCTAGACTCCTAGTGCTAGACTCCTGGTACTAGACTCCTGGTTCTAGACTCCTAGTGCTAGACTCCTAGTGCTAGACTCCTGGTACTATAGACTCCTGGTTCTAGACTCCTAGTGCTAGACTCCTGGTACTAGACTCCTGTTTCTAGACTCCTGGTTATAGACTCCTAGTACTAGACTCCTGGTGCTAGACTCCTGGTTCTAGACTCCTAGTACTAGACTCCTGGTACTAGGATGGGTTAACAGCAGAGAACAAATGTCACTGTGTGCTCTGCATGTGAGACCATTAAAAAGGGTTTCATCCCTCCCATTCTATTCTATCTAGAAAGTGAGATTAAAGACACGTGAGACTGCGAGGAGGATTCTGTCAAATGTTTAATCCGTTCAGTACAGGGTGTTTATCTCAGTGCAAGAGCCAAAACCAACACATATCAAGCCGTTTGGTTTGTGTACAGAGAGTTTGAGAAGCAGAGCATGTGGTGGAAACAGAGGCAGCGGGACTCAAACACTAAATAAAATAACAAACCATTTTTATCAGAAAACATCCGAAAAATCAGCAGCGAGAAATAAAAATAACTGAATAAAAACACAAAGAGACGACCGTCGTTTTTTCTTCATTTCATTCAACAACAAAAAACGTAATGGTATATATTTTATATTTATATATCTAAAGTGCATTATGGTACAAAAATATAGAAGGTCAGCAGCACCCCGATACATTTAGAAAAAATAAATACACCATTCAGACGAAATAAATTACCAACATTATTGGAATAAAAAAGAGAATAAAAAGCAAAGGATTCACAAAGAGTAACATCTGTTGCCTCGCAGCGCATCAAATACTTATTATCATCTATCTATTCTGATATATTTAGAATATTTACACACAATAAATATTTTCCAATTTCTTTCCAAATAATCACTTTCACAGAGAAACTGCAGCGTGAGAATTTAGGAGTCGAGTGTCCGCAGGTTTCTGAAACACAGAGAGGGAGAAATACATTAAATCAATGTTTTTATAAAGAGATATAATTCTAAATAATAATTAAGATGCAAAACTATAATATATCATATTTATTTTTTGCTAAATATCCTTTAAAATGGATTTAAAATGGCAAGAATTACATAAAAAGACAGTGTTTCTAGACCGAAAGACAACGTTTCTTTAAGCACATTGAGATCTTTTATTTTATTTGAAAGAGTGATTTTAAAGCCTAAAACCCTTTAAAATGTTGATTTTTTAAAATGAACTAAAAGCCATATTTGTATTGTTAATCTTTGACTTTTTAAAAATTATTATTTACCAGAAAAAACAAGATTTATTCAAAATAAATGTGCGGATATTTTCTGAAAAAAAAAATCCAATGTTGAATTCCCATTGGACCGGGTAGATGCTGCCTTCAGGGTCTCCTAAATAAAGACAGTAAATCTCACGTCTCTCTCACCTGTGTCAGAGTTTGACAGCGTTTCACTTCCTCTGCAGTCCGAGCAGCGTTCTCCACTCCAACCCTTTTCCACTGCCTCCATCTTCTTCCTCTCTCCTCTTCCTCCCCCCTCTTCCTCCCTCCTCTTCCTCCCTCCTCTTCCTCCTCCCTCCTCCCAGTGATCTTTCCCTCCTCTTCCTCTTCTCCTCCCCTCCCCTCCTCCTCCTCCTCCTCCTCCCCCTCCTCCTCCTCCTCCTCCTCCTCCTCCTCCTCCTCTCCTCCTTCCTCCTCCTCTCCCTTTCTTCTTCTTTTTCCCCGGTGCTCTCGGAGATTTGTTGGTTTCCTGCGGGAGATTTTCTTTTTCCTTTTCCTCTCCTCCCTGAAGATGAGGGGAGGTTCTTGGTTCCCCCCGGGGGTTTTGAGTGCATGGTTTCTCCCGTGGTGCTCACCCCCCCTCCCTCGGTGCTGGTTCCTCCCCCTCCAGATGGGGAGGGCGGGGGGAAGGTCTCTAGTTTCTGCAGTGTGAACTTCATCCAGAAGCTCCTGAAGCCACATCCTCCTCTTCAGATCCTGCAGAGAGCGACCCTTATCGTGCATCAGCTGGGCGTGAGACACCGAGCGCTTTCTGAGGGACAAACGAACAGGAAAGGGTTCATTATATTACAATTTACAGAGTTCCTTAGTCATATGAGACACCGAGCGCTTTCTGAGGGACAAATGAACAGGAAAGGGTTCATTATATTACAATTTACAGAGTTCCTTAGTCATATGAGACACCGAGCGCTTTCTGAGGGACAAATGAACAGGAAAGGGTTCATTATATTACAATTTACAGAGTTCCTTAAAGTAAACTTTTCTTTCTGCAGAAAATACAGAATATTTTATTTAATTCTGCAAAATCACTCAAAATACATATTATTAAATACAAATTATAATATTAAATAGAATTTTTTAGTCAGCAATAAGTGCATGGAAAATATGAATAAATTAGACTTTTTTTCTGTAAAAAACGAATATTTAATCAATTAGAAATATAGAATTTCCCTTCAATTTGACTTTTTTCCTTCAAAAAAACGGAAAATATTTCTGTAAATTTAACTTTCTTTTTTGCAAAACAATCACACCGACTATTTGATCAAATGAGGCCTTTCTGTAGAAAACAGATATTATTTATTACTTTAGAAAATTATATAAAACACGTTCTTGCCTTCAAAAAACCGACAGGATATTTCATAGTTCAGACTTCACAGAGTGAGCTCTGGGGGTTGTGTGACTTTGATCTGATCTCAGGTCGCTGTGTTTAAGTTTTTTTCTTAATAACACATTTATATTTTTTCACATTTTAAAAACTTCTGTCAGGCCCCAGCGAGAATTGAACTCGCGACCCCTGGTTTACAAGACCAGTGCTCTAACCACTGAGCTATGGAGCCTGGGTGCCTTTCAGCCACGCCCATTAGATATTTAGTAAACACCCTTACAGCTATATCAGGAAATAGAAGACATTTAAAAAAACATTTCAGCTGGAAGAAACCCTACAAACAGTGAGCGAAATACGGGGAGGTCCGGGGGAGCTCGACCCCCCCGATTAACACCTGAGCCCCCCTCACAGTTCACGAGCGTGCTCTCTCTCTCTCCGGTATATTGCGCAATAAACGGGAGATGGGGACCCCCCCGATTATTGACGGGTATTTCGCAAACTGCCTATAAACATTAAATAAAGAAAACATTGAAGAATAAAAAAAAAGGCTAAATTATTAAAAAATAAATATATAATTTACAGAAATATATTTAGTTGTTTTTTATTTAAAAAAATATAAATTATTGATTTTTTTTCAATTAAAATATTTATACACATTTTTATTATTATTATACATTATTAATTAATTCATATTTTCTATCCACTAATTAGTTTTATACATTGTTTGTTTGTTTTTATTCTGATTTTGTCATTATTATTATGAGTCATGTTGCTGCAGCGCCACCTTCAGGATAAACGATATTCCTCCACGTGTCACAACGTATGTGTACATTGAATATGAAACTTTAAGTATTTAAGTATTTTAAGTCTAGTAAGTATACTGGACTTAAACTCCCACTGTACATTTTACATTTATGTTCAATGTAATATTTAATATTCCACTCCTCACACACTACATGTATTATAATATCCTGCTTTATATGTTGTTCCTGTACATTTGTATTTCAACATGTTCATTTTCTACGTTTTTAATGCTATGTTATTTCTATTTGAGATGTTTACATTTTGGATTGTTTATTTCTAGTCTTTTCATTTCTCTGATGTTCAATGCTTTGTCTTTTTTTGCTGCTACAACGCAAACATTTTCCAAATTGGGACCAATAAAGTATTTCTTATAAGTTATCTTATCTTATTCCTACTTTAAAAAAAAAAAAATGTGTGGCAGGCCCCAGCGAGAATTGAACTCGCGACCCCTGGTTTACAAGACCAGTGCTCTAACCCCTGAGCTATGGAGCCTGGGTGCTACTAAGCTACGCCTACATCCGATATAAAGAGCCACGTCATCACTACTGTAGTCACTACTGGGTAGTACAAATAAGAAGCAGTTAATGTAAGATAGTTATTATCTTATATATATAACATTTCAAGACCACGAGGAGCTGTAGCAGTATTTAAACTCTCTAAAACACAAGAGGTTTAAATGCTGTATAAATGATAATGGTGTTTGGCGCAGAAAGACCACAAGGGGGCGCTGCACATAAAACCTCACCAAACATCACTGACATGTTTCTACAATTTGCATGAATTAACCGTCTTGTGCTTATGTTTTTAAATGCATAACAACGATGTATTTAAGATGGAAAATGTATTATTTTAAAACAAAGCCATGAGGAGGTTAAGGCAGGGTTTGAACTCACAACCTCTGGGTTACAATACATCTTGTTCAAATCATAAGAGCATCCAAAAACACTGAAAACGTGGCCAAAACTTAATTGAATTTTCCTACATTTTGAGGTGTAATTTGTGTAATTTATCACATGGCACAAAGAGACCACAAGAGGGCGCTGTCCGCACAGAAAACCGCTCACTAAACTCCATTTAAAATGTGTTAAGGAGGCAAAAAGGACTCAAAACCAGTGGGAGATTAAGATGAAGTACATTTACTAAAGTGCTGAACTACTTTACTACAGTTTGGAGGTACTTTATTTATATTAGCAGGTTTAGGAAGCCGGTATTGTCCATTTTAACTTTAACTTAGTTACTTAACAGACTCAGAATATCAGCTAATACACAATAAATCAACTAATTGTCCTTCAAATATAGGTTAAATGTAATTTATATAGCATTCTGAAATGGACTTTTACTGCTAAGAGTATTTTTAAGTGTATTTTCTTGCTTTTTCCAGAACTTCTCGTGCATTTTTTCAACCCATTTTCACCAGCTGTGACATAACGTAAATATACAGAGCCATAAGGAGAGGGACTCTTTAAAGTAGAGACACTACATACTGATATACACCTGAACATCAGCAGGAGAGGACTCTTTAAAGTAGAGACACTACATACTGATATACACCTGAACATCAGCAGGAGAGGACTCTTTAAAGTAGAGACACTACATACTGATATACACCTGAACATCAGCAGGAGAGGACTCTTTAAAGTAGAGACACTACATACTGATATACACCTGAACATCAGCAGGAGAGGACTCTTTAAAGTAGAGACACTACGTACTGATATACACCTGAACATCAGCAGGAGAGGACTCTTTAAAGTAGAGACACCACATACTGATATACACCTGAACATCAGCAGGAGAGGACTCTTTAAAGTAGAGACACTACATACTGATATACACCTGAACATCAGCAGGAGAGGACTCTTTAAAGTAGAGACACTACACACTGATATACACCTGAACATCAGCAGGAGAGGACTCTTTAAAGTAGAGACACTACATACTGATATACACCTGAACATCAGCCGGAGAGGACTCTTTAAAGTAGAGACACTACATACTGATATACACCTGAACATCAGCCGGAGAGGACTCTTTAAAGTAGAGACCCTACATACTGATATACACCTGAACATCAGCAGGAGAGGACTCTTTAAAGTAGAGACACTACATACTGATATACACCTGAACATCAGCAGGAGAGGACTCTTTAAAGTAGAGACGCTACATACTGATATACACCTGAACATCAGCAGGAGAGGACTCTTTAAAGTAGAGACACTACATACTGATATACACCTGAACATCAGGAGAGGACTCTTTAAAGTAGAGACACTACATACTGATATACACCTGAACATCAGCAGGAGAGGACTCTTTAAAGAGGTCAGTAATATCCTCCTGAGCTGCCGTCTGTTTCCTGCATACAGATATTTCCTGTTCTTTGAAAACTGACCTCTTTAAAGTTGAACTTCAAACACAGAGGAACTTCCTGCTGGTTTTACACCTCAGTTTTTCTCCAACACAAAAAAAGTTTCCAGAAAAATTAAATGTAAAACTCCAGCATCTGTATGAATGCTAAATGGGAAATATGCACGATATTGCAAGCATGATATTTCTCTATAACGTTAAAAACCATGTAATTTGTCTCTCAAATGACCAGTTAAACTTCAGAGAAGATGACATGTTCTCTTTTGATCAAATAAATGCTGATTTGAATCCAATATTTGGAAAATTTTCCACGTTTTTATTTAAAAATGTCAAACATTTTTGGTGGATTTGTTAGAATTCTGGCTAAAAAAGTAAAGAAAAGCAGAAAGTCTTCCTGTATTTAAACCTGGAAACGTCTAATATTTAAGTTTTTTGTTAAGAAAGGAGCATCTAGTTCAGGGGTGTCAAACTCAATTTCTTCGCGGGCCACATTCGCACAGAGGGCCGGTTGTAACTACTTAAATATATAATCTATATATAAAATAATGTATTATATTACATTACTGCCTCTGAATTGGATTATTATCGGATAGGATAATAACTTAGTAATTAACTTGCAAGTCTCTTCAGTGCACATGTCAAAAACGAGATGCATTGTGGGACATGTAGTTTCTGGGCAACCTGCTTCAGTAAAGCGGCATGTAACCGTATAATAAACGTATTATATTCTTTCAGAGCTCTACATGCTCCACATGAAATGAAGTCGCGGGCCGGATTTGGCCCCCGGGCCTTGAGTTTGAGACCCCTGCTCTAGTTGGTTTTATTTCCATCTTTTAATAAATAATCCACTTTTCATTTTAGATTTCTACATTTTAAACCACTTTAAAATAAGAGATAAATATAATCCCTAAAAGCAAGAAACTGATAATTTGATCAATAAAATGTCAGAAAATGTGGGGTATTTTTAACCAGTAGTGACTTCTTATCGAACCAGGTAGCTCCTAACTTTGAATTACTTCAGATTTGTTTAATTATTATTATTTTAGACAAACTTTTTGAATGTTTTGGTTTTTTTTGTGGGAAAAACAGTAAAAAAAATAAAAATCAGAAAACATGTTTTTAAAAAAATATTTTTAACCAATTTTCACAAAATTTAAATTAGATTCTTTGAGTTTGATAAATTAGCTCTTGAATGTGAGAATGATTATATATTTAAAGATATTATTTTATGGACGGAATTTTTAAGTTTGGGCTTCTTTTGCAAGAAAAAAAATGCTTATAAATCGAGTTTCACAGGTTCAAACCCCACTGCAGTCAGCATGTCGTTGTGTCCCTGAGACACTTCACCCCAAGTGCTCCTGTGGGGATTGTCCACACTATTGAGTATGTAAGTCGCTTTGGATAAAAGCGTCTAACATGTGACATGTGATGTAATGTAATGTTAAAAACTTACATTCTGCTGCTGACGGCATCGATGGGACGGCCGGTGACCGGAGAGCAGAGCAAGAAGAGAGCGAAGATCCACTGCTGCAGGAAACTCATCCTACACACACACACACACACACACACACACACACACACACACACACACCACACACACACACACACACACACACACACACACACACACACACACACACACACACACACACACACACACACACACACACACACACACACACACACACACACACACACACACACACACACACACACACACACACACACACACACACACACACACACACACACACACTTCATCAGAAGCTGCAGGAGATCAAACACCTCATCACTTTCCCCTCGTTAAACCGATACAACATCTTGCAGACTTCACTTCTTGCACGTCTTTATTTCTGCAGTTTAACAACCTCTTATTTTTATGTGATAAGTGTCAAAAGTTTTCACATAAAAGTAGATAAATATTTGCTTTTAGGGCAAAAACACAGGCTGAAAATCATCGAAACGGATCAAATTTGGTGTAAAAAGTCAAGAAATTGTGAAAAATTACACAAGAATAAGTCAAAAAAAGTTTGGGTTATGTGTTAAACATGTAATTTTCTGTCAGTAAAATAAGAAATAAATACAGGTCATTGTAAATATCTGACTTTATATCCATAAGCGGTCAGAAAAAGTCTCTACATAAAACGTTGGTGTTTAAAACGAGAGAAATATCGAAAAAAGTCAGTAAAATGTCAAATAAGACATAAAATGCTGCAAAAAGTATTTATTGTATTAAAATGTTGGTGTTTAAAGTGACAGACATGTCAGTAAAAAACTGAACATTTCCCCTTTCTTATAAATATTGTATTTTATCCTCAAAACTGACACCAAGTCTCTCAGCTGTCAAAAAAAGCACCAAAAGTATTTTTAATTAATATTCTGTTGTACAAAAATCTCCATCCAAGTTTCTATAAGCGACTATAAGTTTTAAATATTTTATTTTATTATTAAAAAAAAGTCTCAAAGTGATTAAGGCGAGTCTGAGCAGAAACTCGACCACATGTCTGCCTGCAGATTCCTAATGAAGCCACAGCAAAGCAGCTCTGGAGTGCTCCGACACAAATAACGACATCTCAAGAAATAGAGACATAAAAAAAATGCAATGAAGCTGCAGGAACAAGAGAAGAAGAAGCAGCTGCAGGAACAAGAGAAGAAGAAGCAGCTGCAGGAATAAGAGGAGTAGAAGAAGTGTTACTGGGACACTTACTTTCCCACAGCAGGTTTTTTTATCCAAAAATAATTCACTTTGAGTCCTTTTTTTCTCCAACAAATAAAGTCCAGGTGAGGAAAATGAAATGAAATCTCCACGAGTCGAAACACATCCAGGAGTTCAGAGTGAGTCCTCGTTTCAACACAGCAGGAGGAGGAGAAGAAGACATAGAAGAAGTAGAAGAAGAAGAAAAAGAGTCCTCCAGGTGTGCCGCCTCAGGTCGGTGTGAGGAGAAACTGAAGCAGGAGGAGAAAGGACGAGGAGCTAAAGGGGGAGGAGCTACAGGGGGAGGGGCTACACGGGGAGGAGCTACATGGGGAGGAGCTACAACAACTGAGGAAGAGGAGGAGCGGCAGGAAGGTGGCAGAGCAGCACCAGGAGAAGAGTTTCATCCGGAGTTTTCAGTCAGTGCCGAAGACGCTGCTCACGTGGTTCTTCCCTTGAGATACGACTACAAATGAAAACCAAACAACTGCATTGTGTTTGTTTGAGGCTGACAGAAGAAACCGAAGCTATGAGTCACTTAGTGCCCACACCATCGAAATCCAAAACGTATTCATTATAGAAATTGCTTCTTTATTTTCACGTCAACAAACTCATGTTGTTGTTTTTTTATCTAAATAAAAAGAAATGTTTTTTCGTCAGAACTGGAGTTTTTTTTAGACGAGACATGATTAGAAACCAGATTCTCTTAATTAACGTAAGATGTGACGTACAACCGGTAAATAATGAGCTTTTCTGCTGCTCCTGTCTTCCGTGAAACGCTGCAGACTTCTGCTGGTCGTTTATCTGAATGAACGACTGGGCTAAATACGTCACTGTCCCCGAAGCGTGCAGATCAGCTGACCTCTCTGATTCTAATGAGCTGATCTCGTTAACACGGCTCGTTAAAGCAGATCTGATGTGATCGTGTTAATGGGACTTCAGGCTACATTAGCCTCGAGCTACAAGAAGCACCAAGTGAACTGGAATATTCTACAAAAAATACATTTAAGGTTTAATTAAATCTGTGAATTGGTCCCGAACAAAAAGCAGGTAACGACCCGACGACGACCCGGTCATTACATCAAGACTGAAGTTTCCTGTGTTTCTCTTGTGTCTCGAACGCGTCTCCAAGCTGCGTTTAAAGCTCACAATCGTCCGCTTTTTCCGAGTTATTATTGAACGGTTTCCTTTATACTTGTATGAATATTTTACGGGTTTACTACCAGCTAGCGTAGATGCATGCAAGACGACAACGTTTGCAAGAAAACACGAGCAAAGACCCGAGATGTGTAGGGCGGCAGAAAGCACCGCAGCTCTTTAAAGGCCCATCTGTGAGGAGTCTCAGGCATATTTTCATACAAAACCACAGCAAAGCTTTTCAGATCAGCTGGCAGCAGCATGACTCTGCCTGTAGTTACCCTCTGCACATGCTACATGCTACATGCTACATGCTAACACGCGCAAAACATAAAGAAACACGGACATTAAATACAAGTCTCCTGAGTTAACCTCCACGCGGGAACTCAAGCAGCGCAGCGCTGACGGACGGGCTGAAAACCTGAAATGTGTTCCAGCTGTCGCCTCACAATTAAAGCCAGACACACACACACACACACACACACACACACACACACACACACACACACACACACACACACAGACACACACACACACCACACAAACACACACAAACACAAACACACACACACACACAAACACAAACAAACACACACACACACACACACACACACATACACACACACACACAAATACACACAAACACAAACACACACACACACACACAACACAAACACACACGCAAACCACACGAACACACAACACAAACACACACACACACACACGCAAACACACACACATACACACATACACACACACACACACACACACATACACACACACAAATACACACACACACAAACACACACACACACACGCAAACACACACGAACACACAAACACACACACACACAAACACACACAAACACAAACACACACAAACACAAACACACACAAACACACACACACAAACACACTGTTCACACACACACACACACACACACACACACTGTTCACACACACACACACACACACACACAACACACACACACACCACACTGTTCACACACACACACACACACACACTGTTCACACACACACACACACACACACACAAACACACTGTTCACACACACACAGACACACACACACACTGTTCACACACACACACACACTGTTCACACACACACACACACTGTTCACACACACACACACACACTGTTCACACACACACACACACACACACACTGTTCACACAGCGCGAGCAGCAGCGTTTCACACGACGGAGATTTATGTGTAATTATGATCTGAGTTTTATTTGTTTCCCAGACGTTGGAGCGTGTTTAGAAACAACAGACGTGAGATTAACGTGACTTACGTCTCATCCAGGGCGACTTCACACAGAGACCTTTGTTTCTCTGACTCTTCTGAAGTCAAACAATAAGACGATTGATTGATTCTCACTCAGTGAAGAGTGTCATACTTAAAGGGAAACTTCGTGTGTTTCTGGCTGCACTCTAAAGGCCGAGCCCACCAGGGAAATGACCTAAAACGTATTGAAACCCCCAAAGAGCTAATTCATAGCTAATAAATGATGAAAACGCACCATAAAAGGTGCAGAACAGCTGCTGAGAGGGGCTCAGTTTTCTCTCATTACATTTTGTATAAAGTGCTTTTTTGTGTCTCTTTTTGATCCGGTTTGAAAAGCTTTTTTGTTGATTCTGTGCAGAAACTCTTAAGTAAATCACTAAATCAGGAGTTTCATACTTAAAGGGAAACTTTGAGGTTTTTTTGTCCCCTAACACACGGCCTTTTGTCCGCCATGTTTGTTTGGGTGCACTCTGCGTCCTGATGCAACACGATAGTGCGGAAACAGATATCTATCAGGTTTCCTACAGCACTCAGTGTGTTTCTCATTTCCTCGATGATCTCAAACATGTGATGCACTCTTTACAGAAATAGCTCCTCTTAAAGGTCACGCTTTCAACACAATGAACACATTATTTGTAAAATACGGAGTCTGCCAACGTGGTGATGCAACGAGAAATCACTGCCTCTCCTTTCATTCATTTCTAACAGTTGCTTTCCAACACTGGAACAAATGCTGCTCCAAAAACAAGTTCAAACAATAATGAAGACGAGGTGTTTTCACGTGAAGACGAGGTGTCTTCACGAGAAGACGAGGTGTCTTCACGAGAAGACGAGACGAGGTGTCTTCACGAGAAGACGAGACGAGGTGTTTTCACGGGAAGACGAGGTGTTTTCACGTGAAGACGAGGTGTCTTCACGAGAAGACGAGACGAGGTGTCTTCACGAGAAGACGAGACGAGGTGTTTTCACGTGAAGACGAGGTGTTTTCACGTGAAGACGAGGTGTCTTCACGTGAAGACGAGGTGTCTTCACGAGAAGACGAGACGAGGTGTCTTCACGAGAAGACGAGACGAGGTGTTTTCACGTGAAGACGAGGTGTCTTCACGAGAAGACGAGGTGTCTTCACGAGAAGACGAGACGAGGTGTCTTCACGAGAAGACGAGACGAGGTGTTTTCACGTGAAGACGAGGTGTCTTCACGAGAAGACGAGGTGTCTTCACCTCGTCTTCACCTCGTCTTCACCTCGTCTTCACCTCGTCTTCACGTGAAAACACCTCATCTTCACCTCGTCTTCACGTGAAAACACCTCGTCTTCACGTGAAGACACCTCGTCTCCTTGTGAAGACACCTCGTCTTCACGTGAAGACGAGGTGTCTTCACCTCGTCTTCACCTCGTCTTCACCTCGTCTTCACCTCGTCTTCACGTGAAAACACCTCATCTTCACCTCGTCTTCACGTGAAAACACCTCGTCTTCACGTGAAGACACCTCGTCTCCTTGTGAAGACACCTCGTCTTCACGTGAAGACGAGGTGTTTTCACGAGAAATAAGAATTATCTGGAGAACTCATTTTGATATATTTCACCAGAATCAGGACATGTGTTGTGTTTCAATATGAGCCTCAAAGGTGTTCTGTTTTCTGATGTCAGTGATTCTCTAAGAAAGATGTGTTTCCTCTGAGATACGACTCAAAATAAGATGCTTTGACTGGACGAGATGATGCAATGTCTAAAAACAAGAGCCTATATCTCACTGCAGTGTTACTCCTGAAGTTGTTGTGTCTTGTATCAGGAGGAGAGACACATTCTGAGTAGATGTTAGACACGTATACTGGGCAAGAGTGTTTGTAGTGAAGTCATGTTTAGTATATAAATAAATAAAAGCTTTCTGATGGCAGAACTTTGTCTGCAGAGAGAAGAGTCTTCCAGTTTCTGAGCTGTTGTTTGGAGGAGATTCAGGAACACAAAGTCCACAGAGATTTCATTTCACACAAGGACCAAAGGAGAGGGGAAGGGGAGCCCGAAATAAATCTGACTTTAAAAACCTGCTTTACTTAAACAGGTAAGAGACAATAAAGAAGTGTTTTCCACGAAAAGATGCTCAATAGCTGAGAAATGATGCAAAAGCTCCACCGAAAGATGCCCTCGTGTAGAAGCCGCTCTACGCCAGCAGGTGAGAGAATACAGAGCGTGTGCTGGCTCGCTGCCAGACGGCTGGTTCAGATTCACAGAAAATTGCAGCGACTTGGCAGAGCCGACGAACACAAAACAAATGTCCGCTTTTAATCTTTGTGACTGAACGCGACCCCCCCCCCTTCGTTTCTCCTGAGGCGGCTTTTTAAAAAATCATCCTCACAAAGACTGGCACTGTTTAAAACCCCGAGCAAACGCTTAGTTCCTCACCCCACAGGGACACGAAGTTGGTTTTAATCACAGATTCCTGAAGGTAACGTCTGTGCTGCCGTTGTTCTGATGGCCCATTTCTCAAAACCTTGTTAAGCGTTTTCTCAGCACACGTTCCCACAGTTCCTTTGAATGAAGTATTATCGTCCGTTTAAAGCCAGAAAATCGAGGCTTTCAAAGATCTTAAAAACGTCCTTTGTTTCTATGGAACATTTGTCGAAACACCAATGATCAGAAACATGTCTCAAAGGGTCAATGGATCAACAAAATGAAGGGGCAGGTCAAATGATTACAAGCCATACATTTATCTATCTTTATTTACGAAGGACTCGCTCTCCGATTTCTGGGATTTTGAAAAATGGGCCATAGAAACAATCTGCTTTTTAAACTACAATGAAAACGATCTTTTCTACTGTATTTTGGAAGCAATGAGTCTTTTTCTTGGGATAACGGGCTGTCGGACAAATGGTCTTTTGCCCAAATGGCCCATTTTCCGTCTACTGGGTTTTAGATCAAATGGACCATCAGGTTAATGGGCAGTCTCCACTCATAGTATCTATCTTACTTTATTTTCAAGAAAAACGCTGTTCGTTTTTGTGATAACGGGCTGTCGGACAAATGGTCTTTTTCTCCATGGCCCCTTTTTTGGTCTACTGCGGGATTACGAAAATGGGCCATAGAAACAAAAGATAATCTCCTTTTAAACAACTATTCAAACTATCTTTTTTACTGTATTTTGGAAGCAACTGGTGTTCATTATTTGGGATAACAGTCTGTCCAGAAATGGTCTTTTTCTCCTATGGCCCATTTCCCCATCTACTAGGTATTAAATCAAATGGGCCATCAGGATAATGGGCAGTCTCCATTCAAACTACTATTAAAACAATCGATCGTATTTTCGTAGCAACGACCATTCGTTTTTGGAATAACGGGCTGTCAGAAAAATTCTCTTTTGCCCCAATTGACCTATTATTCTGTCTACTAGGTTTAAAATGAATGGGCCATCAGAATAATGGGCAGTTTCCCTTCAAACAACCATTCGCACTAAGGTAAACACTAAGGGTTCATCTTAATATATCTCTCAAAATCCAGCAGGGATGTTTCACACAACTCTGGCCATTTAAGAAATGTTGTGATGTATAAACTGTTATATTTATTGTTCCAAAGACAACACTTCCGATCCCTGCAGCAGGATGAGAGATTCCTGAATACACATTTAGTCCTGAGGCCATTGGATCTGAGAAGTTTAATGGGTAAACTAAGTGGTTTTGTTCCCACTAAATGTGAGAGGAATCCTCCAAAGTGACCTCAGACTCTTATTTCATAGTTTTAGAGCGAGAGTGACTCGCAGTAAATCACAGAGGAGTTCCTGAGTGAGGGATGATGGGAAAATGTGAGGCGAAGGGAGGAGGAGGAGGTGATGAAGATGATTGAGGGATGATGAAGAGGACGTGAGATTCTCCTCTCAGGGTGGCCTTCATCCCTCGGGTTTAACTCTGACCCTCCACTATGGGGACAGAGGAGGGCCATACAAACATTCTATACAAATGAAATGTTGGAAATATAAAGGAATGATTAAGTATATTAAAAAAATGTAATTAATTAAATGAATGTATTGGTAAAAAATGGAAATATATAGAGAATTAAAAAAATAAGTAATACAGAATGTGGAAATATAAATAAAAGTCATTAAGTAAATGTAATGATAGGAGAGATACAATAAAATAATAAAAAGTAAAAAAGAAATATGTGGAGGTATAAATAGAAATGAGAAAATATAAATGACTTAATAAAAATAAAAAGGGAAAGAATTAAAGAATAGGATCAAACATTTAAATAAATAAAATATTTGTAAAACACAAATAAGTACTTTAAAAACAATTTCCCTGTATATGTATTGCTTTATTCATTCCTCTGTATACATCCTACACACTTTTAAATCCTCTTTATTGTTCCACGTGTGTATGTATTATTTGTTCCATACGCGTCGACATATTTCCTAACGCAGGAATTCAGTACTTTTTTTTGGACATAAACGACATAAAGAATGATTCCCTTTTCCTCCCACGCTCATGTTTTACTCCCATTCACATTAAACCACTCCCACAGTAACTCACACACACACACACACACACACACACACACACACACACACACACACACACACATATTTTCGGAGGTTTTTCGGCTACCCAGCCTGACCCAGTGACCGTCTGACTAAATACAGACCACAGAAACACAGCTAGGCTCAAAGTATGGTCAGAAACCCACATTGTAGGCATTAAATAAGTGTGTTACTGTCTGTGGTTAAAGAAATACTACAACAAATATATTTCTAGATTTCTATTCTTTATCTTCTGACCATTTACTGCATGTTTTGCTTTCAAAACCCCCCAAAACGAGTCTCAAAAGCAAACTTTCCACAGCCTGTGTTAGCATCATGCCAGAAGAAGATCCATGTGTTTTCATTTATCTAAAGTCACAGTGAGTTATAAAGACGTCAGCATTACTAACATTGAATAAATAAAAGTCCTTCTGCAGAATCTGGCAGTGTCTGAGCATGCTAACCGTTAGCTTAGCATGCAGCTCCAGCAGCATTGAGAGGAAAGTGCAGGCGCCTGCAGTCTGTCTGAGTGTGTGTGTGTGTGTGTGTGTGTGTGTGTGTGTGTGTGTGTCATCAGATATGTGTGTTGTGTGTGTGTTGTGCGCGTGTGTGCGTGTGTGTGTGTGTGTGTGTGTGTGTGTGTGTCATCAGATATGTGTGTGTGTCCAGATGTGTGTTTATTATCTGCTAGTGTTCCCCTGCGCTCAATTAGAGCTAATTATGGTTAGCGCCGCGCTGCCAAGCTAACGGATTAGCGTACAGAGAGAGAGGTTTAGAAACAGTTTGCAGCTTTTTATGGAGCTACAGTTGTTATTGCATTTAGATCCAAACTGAGTCTTTATAAAATATTACAAGCTAATAGTAACGCTAACAAATCATCCAGGCTTTTGTTAGCATCACAAAATCAATGCTAACAATGAAATAGTTAAAATGACAATAAGAAAAACAATGATGGTGACAATATGCTGGTTTTTATTGTTTAGCACGATTAGCATGTCGTGTAACAGCACTTAAAAGGTTTATTGTTTCATATAAAACTGTGATTTTAACACGTCATGGACTTTAATGGAGTTGATCTGACATGAAAAGCTATTTTAATGTCAATTTTAAGGAATACAAATGTCTGTATTTGCACGTCTATCTTCTCTGAATGATTATTTGGAACTTAAAAAGGTTCACACTATTTATTGGCTGAATATCATGTTGTAGTTTCTCTAGCAATGCAGAGAAAATTGTCTTTTTAAGTGATTATTAAAAATCCTCCTGTACGCAGACGACACCGCCGTCTACAGCTCTGATGAATACGAGAACCCTAATAGACGTTTTAAAAGACGGTGAAGAACAACAAGATGTCTTTAAATATTCCCTAATAAAGTCCACGTTAAGTCGACATCATCAACACAGAGACTAAAGGAATCAGGACGAGCATCAGCTTAAAAATGTCTTCTGATAATAACGTGGAGCTTTGTAACAAGAACACATTTTAAGACGTTTACACAAGTCCATAGTCCTTGGATTACCAGATATCATGTCTACCTTAAATAATAAAACAGCTTGTATTGCAGGGAACTTCACTTTAATATCCTTTGATTTTAAGAGTAGAAAATATATTTTATACGTATACAACTTTGGGAATAAAGTCAAAAGTTGGCCGAAATAGAAAAATCTGATTATTTAAAATATGCCATTAAAAAAAAAAAAAAAACATTTTGTATTTAAAAAAAAAGTCAACAAGATAATTTCTCTAACTGTTAGAATTGACATTAAAAAAAAGAAGAAAAAAGTGATTTAAATAAAAAATATATGGATTTTATTTTTAGAATAAAAAAATACATGAGAAAAAAATCTTAATTTACATTTTGTTGTTTTGTTCCGTATTTACCAGAAAACCCAGCAAAGACTTGAGATGTCTCGGTTGTGAAGTCCTGCCCTGATGAATGAGTGAAGGCTCTCACCTGTCTGAGCTCCTGGTTCTTCCTGTTTTGAATCCTCTGCGATAGTAAAGGTCCCGTGAAGAGACCCTCTCAGGGATAGTAAAGGTCCCGTGAAGAGACCCTCTCAGGGATAGTAAAGGTCCCGTGAAGAGACCCTCTCAGGGATAGTAAAGGTCCCGTGAAGAGACCCTCTCAGGGATAGTAAAGGTCCCGTGAAGAGACCCTCTCAGGGATAGTAAAGGTCCCGTGAAGAGATCCTCTCAGATCTGCTTCCTCCCTGCATGTTTCTGCAGCTTTATAAAAAGAGTTCAGCCCTCCTGTGACATCACGGCAGCAGAAACACCGTGCACTCACTCCCACTTCCTGCTAACTTTACTCCATAAAAAAGCCTAAATAGTGGCACATGTGAGCGGTGCACACGTCACTGAGGCTCTGCAGCATCTCATGTTTTTCTGCAGATCCACAAACTTTACTTTGGGTTTCTTCACGAGATCGTTTTCAGTCTCGCTCTGTGTTTACGTCTCCCCGCCGCGTGTTTCTGTCTCAAGAAACACTGACTTTTGAACATGAAACACCCTGAGACGCACATTTAGTTGAGTTCTTATTGGCAGAACGAATGGCCGTTTAGTAGTATGGTTTAAAACATTTAAACAATAAGAAGTTGTAGTTTAAAACTGACTTCATGTCCAGTTTTAAAATTCATTTATAGCAGATCCAGGTGTTTTTTCCTCTGTATGTGAATGAAGGATTTCAGTGATGTGACGTCTGATCTGAAGCTATCAGAGAAATAACTGACTTTTAAACATGAAACTGCTTTATTTCATGTTTTAAAGAGTTTTAAACGTGATGTCCTTTCGTTTCGAAGAGGAGGCGACCTCTGTGGATAACTTGGCTGATGGTAAACATATCTAGAACCTCTGGACCTTCAATTATTAGAGACACAAGATGAAAACTAATTGGTGGAAACTCAGTTTAAAGCCGCGCTAAGACGTCTATTTTCCCAAAAGCTATCTGAACCGGTCAGATAACATGACTTTTATTTAACTGTTTTTCCTTTTAGCATATCTCTGTATTTATCACCAGAGGTGGGAAGTAGTGGAGTACAAATACTTTGTTACTAAAGTACATGTTTCTGGTATCAGTACTTTACTCCACTACTTATTCTCTGACGACTTCTTACTTTGACTTCTTACATGTTGAACAAATACCTGTACTTTCTACTTCTTACATTTGAACCCAAATACCTGTACTTTCTACTTCTTACATGTTGAACAAATACCTGTACTTTCTACTTCTTACATGTTGAACCCAAATACCTGTACTTTCTACTTCTTACATGTTGAACCCAAATACCTGTACTTTCTACTTCTTACATGTTGAACCCAAATACCTGTACTTTCTACTTCTTACATGTTGAACCCAAATACCTGTACTTTCTACTTCTTACATGTTGAACCCAAATACCTGTACTTTCTACTTCTTACATGTTGAACCCAAATACCTGTACTTTCTACTTCTTACATGTTGAACCCAAATACCTGTACTTTCTACTTCTTACATGTTGAACCCAAATACCTGTACTTTCTACTTCTTACATGTTGAACCCAAATACCTGTACTTTCTACTTCTTACATGTTGAACCCAAATACCTGTACTTTCTACTTCTTACATGTTGAACCCAAATACCTGTACTTTCTACTTCTTACATGTTGAACCCAAATACCTGTACTTTCTACTTCTTACATGTTGAACCCAAATACCTGTACTTTCTACTTCTTACATGTTGAACCCAAATACCTGTACTTTCTACTTCTTACATGTTGAACCCAAATACCTGTACTTTCTACTTCTTACATGTTGAACCCAAATACCTGTACTTTCTACTTCTTACATGTTGAACCCAAATACCTGTACTTTCTACTTCTTACATGTTGAACCCAAATACCTGTACTTTCTACTTCTTACATGTTGAACCCAAATACCTGTACTTTCTACTTCTTACATGTTGAACCCAAATACCTGTACTTTCTACTTCTTACATGTTGAACCCAAATACCTGTACTTTCTACTTCTTCCATGTTCCAAACAGGCTGGTTCCTTTAGTCTGAATGTGTGTTTGGTGGCGTGATCATTATTATTTAGAGTCATTGCGTGCCTATTGATTTGAACACGATCCGTGTATCCATCATTTCCTGGTCTTCTCTAAAGAAGAGGGACCAATGAAAACGTTGTCATGTTGCCGTTGTTCAGCATGGAAACATTCATTAGCTAACAATGACATTATTGTTCTATTAATATAAAGGGAGGTCAGGTACTCTTTAAAACAGCTGCTAGTTATGGGTACTTTTTACTGAAGTACATTTCAAAGCCTCTTTACTTTTACTTGAGTAAAGAAGTTTAGTCAGTACTTCTACTTTCACCAGAGTATATTTAAACACGAGTATCTGTACTTCTACTTGAGTAAAGTGTGTACTTTGACCATCTCTCTGCACACGTCACTGAGGCTCGCAGCATCACATGTTGTTTCTGCAGCTCCACAAACTTTACTTTGGGCTTCTTCACGTGATCATTTTCTGTCTCGCTTCATGTTTTCGTCTCCCCGCCGCGTGTTTTGTCTCACTCTCTCAGTATTAAGTAATGACCCCCTGCTGTCAGACGGAGGTGAAGAAAGGGAGTGCTCCCCACAACACGCTGCTGGTGGTTTTCACTCCGAAGCATCAGTTTCCGTGTGGTTTGAGGTCTCTATGTTTAGAGGCTGGTGGTTTCTGGGTTCAAACCTCCTTCAGACTGAAGAGTGACGCGTCTGACATTCAACGTCTGAAGGTTTCTACTCGACAGCACCAGAGAGCTGGAATATCTCTGCATCAAAAGTTCTAAAACACCTGAGAAACGTATATTTAGTTGAGTTGTTATTGGCAGAAAGAATGGCCGTTTAGTTGTAGTATTGCTGCCCGGACCTATTTAATGTTTTAAAGAGTTTTAAACATGATGTCCTTTTGTTTTAAAGAGGACGCGACCTCTGTGGATATATTTGGCCAATGCCAAATATATTTCGAACCTCGGATCTTAAATGACCAGAGACACTAGATGAAAACTAATTGGTTGAAAGACGTCTATTTTCCCAAAATCTGAACCGGTCAGAAAACATGACTTTGTTTGTTCTTGCTTTTAGCATATCTCTGTATTTATCACAGTTTGTCTCGTGAAATGCCTTTCCTCTTCAGATCTATAATTGTTCCTCTTATGTAACGTAACGAACGGTTCAACTGTGCATCGCTGCTTTTACCAAGAACATCTGATGTATTTTTATCCTGCGCAACATTAGTCATCAATTAAACGATTATTAAATTACTTCTGCAGATTAAACGTCCGTCCGCCGCTGTTAGCATCAGAGGCTAAAGATAGCAGCTAACGCGCTAACGACGGTTCGCTCTGCCTTTTTAAATTAGACGCTTCTTCTGTTCTTCTCTGTGAAACCAGATGTTTCCACATGTGTAAGCAGTGTGCAGATGTGAAGATACAGACAGCCTATTAATGTCGACTGTCTTCTTCTAATGAAGTTAAATTAGACTCCAGAC
>JAAKFY010000003.1:26128016-26183016 GCA_011823955.1 Dissostichus mawsoni
GTTTCCCCGGTTTCTTCACCTTACCGGTCACCATCTGAGAAACACCAGCATCACACTGAGGTTATTTATAAGATAAGATAAGAAGTACTTTATTCTCTAAATATGTGTTATTACACTTCTTCACCTTGCAGGTCACCATCTGAGAAACACCAGCATCACACTGAGGTTATTATACACTTTGATATCAGATTAACGTAATTTCAAGGTCTCTAAATATGTTGAATACACACATAAAACATGTTGAAGTTATTTAATCATATCAAGGGTTAAAATCCTCATAATGTGTTAATTAATCAGGGTTTAAGATCACAATTCAAGATATTTTCAAGCGCTTTGAAGGCTCTAAATATTGTGTTATTACACTTCTTCACCTTGCAGGCCACCATCTGAGAAACACCAGCATCACACTGAGGTTATTATACACTTTGATATCAGATTCAAGCGCTTTGAAGGTCTCTAAATATGAGTCTCTATGCATTCAAAAGTGTTTTAAAAAGGATCAAATAAGTGGAAAATCCTTTGAAGCTTAATTCAAATGATTTTAAACCAAAAATACTCATAAAGCCCTTTATTTATAAAAACAACAATGTATTAATCCTCACATAAATCCATATATATATAATAGTCTATGATACCTTAGTTAGACTACAGATACAGATTATCAATACAAAATATAAAAAAGCTTGTATAATGATTAAGCTTCCCATCCTGTAAAGAATCACCTGTAAAACATTCAAACTAGTCATTTAACATGAAATAAAGGTAAATATCTGAAGCTAACGTTATCTCATATTCTCTACAAGCTAACATTAGCTTCATTAAAGTCACAGTTATCAGCCTTTAACGAACAGTTAGCTCCACACACTACAGGTTTACAGTTAAAGCAGTTATTGACTTTTAGAAACTGGTTATAAAAACCTGTAAAAGTGAATGAAATGTTAATAATCTTCCGTGTTTCTCTCAGCTAGCCGTTAGCTTCTCACCTTGTTTTCATCCATCTCCGCTCCGTTAGCTTCAGTTAGCTCACAGGTTAGCCACGGGATGCTAAGCTCCGGTATAGGAGAGTCAGATGAGTTAATACAAATAAAGTAAAGAGTTTAAATTGATCGGGAAATAGAGGAACAGATGTTTAATAGTTGGCGATGTTTAGCTTTGTTTACATCGTGGTTCCGCCTCTTCTGCTTCTTCTTCTCTGGTGTATGTCTGGTAGTGATGTGTCGGTCGCGAACGAGCCGATTCTTTTGAACGGCTCTTTGGTACGAACGAGGGGAACCGAGTCGTACTTGGTGAGAGCCGTTTTTTTTTATCGTTCAATCGTTGGTCCGCACTCACTGCCTGCCAAAATCCACTCGCCTTTTAAAAAGCTTGATTTTGTTGGATTGCATTTGGATGCACTTCACCAAAACCCAGGCAGTGATAAAGTGCACCATTTGTAAAGGCAAAACATCCTTTAAAGCAGGGTCAACAAATAATCTCAATCGCCACTTAAAAACACAGTATCTAATATTAAGAGTTGCGTGAATTTCATTCAAGGCAAGGCAACTTTATTTACTTAACACATACAGAGGGTAAATTCAAAATAGTACATTCACTGACATGAATGACATGGATATGGCGCCACCTTGTGTCATGTTTACAATGCAGATTATTGACATTAGGTCTGGCAATACAGTCAATCATTATCCTGGTGATTATTTCACAGATAAACCTAGTAACCCTGCCCCCTTTAACAAAAACGGCTCTTTGAAAGGAACTGAGTCATAAGATCCGGCTCCCTTCAAAGAGCCATAATTCCCATCACTAAGTCTGGTTGCTCAGCGCCCCCTGCGGCGATACCCGGAATTACATCCATTACGTTCTTTATTCAATAATACAATGTTATAAACAACTAGAGAATGCAATTCCTGAAGAAATTGCTAGTGGGAATGCTTTATGCTGAAAAGCTGACGCTGAACTGCTATGCTGAAATGTAATGTGTAAGAAGAAAGTGAAGAATTTAGATTGAAATGATACATGAACACTGGGGGCTTGAATGTGTGATGAGAGAAGAAAAGAAAGTAAAAAGGCTTGGAAAAGCAGCAGAATATTTGAACTGCAAACTTTGAACTAACTTGATGGCGAATGATCTGTCGCCATGGCAACGGCATTTGATGACACCCCATAATACGCTTAGATGTGTTGATGGCTGCATCGTTACCAAACCTGTGAAGTTTTGGGCCATTTCGAGCATTTGAACTGAAGTTTGAGAAAACCGTGTTTCATAGTGAGCATTTGTTGCCAGGCAACGGCATTTGAAGAAATCTTAAAACTGTCAAATAGATGTCTTCACGGCTGGACTGTTAGCACACATGTGAAGTTTGAGCACTTTTTGACATTTTCATAGGAGTTATAGCAATATCGTGTTTTACGGCGAGGGATGCGTTGCCATGGCAACAGCTTTAGAGGAAAACCACTAATTGCACATAGACATGTTGAGGGCTGGACCATAACCATTATCTGAAGTCTGCTGCTCTGAGCATGTCAGTTGGAGTTATGACATCATCGTGTTCCATGACACGAGGTGTCCAGAGATCAAAGGTTTCCATTGTTCTGAATGAGAGATAAACCTCTTACATGTGAACGTTTTGTTGAAGAACCGTAACAGATATCGGTGAAATTTCAAAGCGTGAAGCATGTCAAGGACCTTGAGCATCTGAAGGTACTTTTTGTGTACTTTCGGGTTAATAATGTGGCCTTTTTGGCAGATTAACTAAAGGTGTGCGGCTGCTGTGTGGGAAATATCAGCCTGAACTTACAATGGGGTTTAATGGAGACATGTTGAAAGTTTTTGTCACTTCATGCCCTCAAGAGGCATTTTGTTTAATTATTTTTGCTTAATTATTTTTCATTTTTCAAGCTACGAGATGTTTTCCTACGTTTCTCATGAAAAATTATGTCTCAGGAATGTAGGGTTTGGGAATTATGGCAGGTTTAAAAAAAATATGAAGGCAAAATTAAATCTGTCCTCCACTCTAGCTGTGACATCACGCACTCTAAAATCTGAAGAAGGCCTCTTTACCAAGGTCTGAACAATGTTTAATATCTCTAAAAGTAGAATCAGATTTAAAAGTTGTGTACACGAATAATGTCAGAAAGATGTGTAACATTTTAAGTTGGAATGAGGTTTCTGAGTGAAAGTATGAAGGAGCAGTTAGCAGTTGAAGTCGCATGAAGATTGTTGAAGTCTGAAGAGTTTCTCCATTGACTTCAATGTTAAAAATTGATGAATTATGGGATGTATCTCTGGAATTATGAAAGTTATGAATGAGAAAAGTAATAGCCATCGATTCCCGACCGAGCTGAACGTTTTGATGTTTGAACGGAGTTTCTGCGATGTGGAATGGGAGAAGAAGAGGTGCAAAATAACCCGGCGGAATAATAAAGAATTTCGTGCGTAGCATAACAAGTAGTAATAATTAATATATCTATACTAGGGAGAAGGGGTGGGATTAAATAAGTGTGAACTTATTTTTACATTACATTACATGTCACTTGTTAGTCGCTTTTATCCAAAGCGACTTACATACTCAATACTGTGGACAATCCCCACAGGAGCACTTTGGGGTGAAGTGTCTCAGGGACACAACGACATGCTGACAGCAGTGGGGTTTGAACCTGAGCTCCCCTGATCCCAACACAAACGCACAACCCACTGCGCCACACACCTCCAACTTCTTCCCTCCCCTTTACCGTTAATAACTGTGCAATATATACCTGGCTGCTACATCTTCTTCTTGTTACTGGAAATGTGTATTTCCATATGTATATATATATATTTATTTTATATTCTTTAACTTACATTTTTTGTAATGCTATGCTTATTATTATTTCACAATTAGCATGCATTTTATATTAGTAAAGTAGAAGTACTCAGATTGTACTTGAGTAAAAGTAGAAGTACTCAGATCTTGTACTTTAGTAAAAGTAGAAGTACTCTGATCTTGTACTTGAGTAAAAGTAGAAGTACTCAGATATTGTACTTACTAAAAGTAGAAGTACTCAGATCTTGTACTTGAGAAAAGTAGAAGTACCAGAGTGTAGGAATACTCTGTTACAGTAAAAGTCCTGCATTCAAAATGTTCCTCAAGTGAAAGTAGAAAAGTATGATCATCAAAATACAGTAAAAGTAGTCATTGTGCAGATTGGTCCATTTCAGAATAATATATATGATATGTTTTATAATGATTGATCATGAAAGTGTTCTCAAAGCTGGTAAAGGTGCAGCTAGTTTGAATGACTTTGTATACTGCAGGGTAGCTTGAGGATTTACTCCAGGTGGAACTAAAGTCTGATTTAACACTTGGTTATATTTCACATCATTCATCCACATCTGTGAAGTAACTAAAGGTAATACATGTAGTGGAGGAGAAGTACACCATGTTCCTCTGAACTGTAGTGGAGGAGAAGTACACCATGTTCCTCTGAACTGTAGTGGAGGAGAAGTACACCATGTACCTCTGAACTGTAGAGGAGTAGAAGTACACCATGTACCTCTGAACTGTAGAGGAGTAGAAGTACACCATGTACCTCTGACTGTAGAGGAGTAGAAGTACACCATGTACCTCTGAACTGTAGAGGAGTAGAAGTACACCATGTACCTCTGAACTGTAGAGGAGTAGAAGTACACCATGTACCTCTGAACTGTAGAGGAGTAGAAGTACACCATGTACCTCTGAACTGTAGAGGAGTAGAAGTACACCATGTACCTCGAACTGTAGAGGAGTAGAAGTACACCATGTACCTCTGAACGTAGAGGAGTAGAAGTACACCATGTACCTCTGAACTGTAGAGGAGTAGAAGTACACCATGTACCTCTGAACTGTAGGAGTAGAAGTACTCATGTACCTCTGAACTGTAGAGGAGTAGAAGTACACCATGTACCTCTGAACTGTAGAGGAGTAGAAGTACACCATGTACCTCTGAACTGTAGAGGAGTAGAAGTACACCATGTACCTCTGAACTGTAGAGGAGTAGAAGTACACCATGTACCTCTGAACTGTAGAGAGTAGAAGTACACCATGTACCTCTGAACTGTAGGAGTAGAAGTACTGCATGTACCTCTGAACTGTAGAGAGTAGAAGTACACCATGTACCTCTGAACTGTAGTGGAGTAGAAGTACACCATTTACCTCTGAACTGTAGAGAGTAGAAGTACCATGTACCTCTGAACTGTAGAGGAGTAGAAGTACACCATGTACCTCTGAACTGTAGTGGAGTAGAAGTACACCATGTACCTCTGAACTGTAGAGGAGTAGAAGTACACCATGTACCTCTGAACTGTAGTGGAGTAGAAGTACACCATGTACCTCTGAGCTGTAGAGGAGTAGAAGTACACCATGTACCTCTGAACTGTAGAGGAGTAGAAGTACACCATGTACCTCTGAACTGTAGGAGTAGAAGTACACCATGTACCTCTGAACTGTAGAGGAGTAGAAGTACACCATGTACCTCTGAACTGTAGAGAGTAGAAGTACACCATGTACCTCTGAACTGTAGAGGAGGAGAAGTACACCATGTACCTCTGAACTGTAGAGGAGTAGAAGTACACCATGTACCTCTGAACTGTAGAGGAGTAGAAGTACACCATGTACCTCTGAACTGTAGAGGAGTAGAAGTACACCATGTACCTCTGAACTGTAGAGGAGTAGAAGTACACCATGTACCTCTGAACTGTAGTGGAGTAGAAGTACACCATGTACCTCTGAACTGTAGAGGAGAGAAGTACACCATGTACCTCTGAACTGTAGAGGAGTAGAAGTACACCATGTACCTCTGAACTGTAGAGGAGTAGAAGTACACCATGTACCTCTGAACTGTAGAGGAGAGAAGTACACCATGTACCTCTGAACTGTAGAGGAGTAGAAGTACACCATGTACCTCTGAACTGTAGTGGACTAGAAGTACACCATGTACCTCTGACTGTAGTGGAGTAGAAGTACACCATGTACCTCTGAACTGTAGAGGAGTAGAAGTACACCATGTACCTCTGAACTGTAGAGGAGTAGAAGTACACCATCTACCTCTGAACTGTAGTGGAGTAGAAGTACACCATGTACCTCTGAGCTGTAGAGAGTAGAAGTACACCATGTACCTCTGAACTGTAGTGGAGTAGAAGTACACCATGTACCTCTGAGCTGTAGTGGAGTAGAAGTACACCATGTACCTCTGAGCTGTAGAGGAGTAGAAGTACACCATGTACCTCTGAACTGTAGGGAGTAGAAGTACACCTTGAAACTCTGAGCTGTAGTGGAGTAGAAGTACACCATGTACCTCTGAGCTGTAGTGGAGTAGAAGTACACCATGTACCTCTGAGCTGTAGAGGAGTAGAAGTACACCATGTACCTCTGAACTGTAGAGGAGTAGAAGTACACCATGTACCTCTGAACTGTAGTGGAGTAGAAGTACACCATGTACCTCTGAACTGTAGAGGAGTAGAAGTACACCATGTACCTCTGAGCTGTAGTGGAGTAGAAGTACACCATGTACCTCTGAACTGTAGTGGAGTAGAAGTACCCATGTACCTCTGAGCTGTAGTGGAGTAGAAGTACACCATGTACCTCTGAGCTGTAGAGGAGTAGAAGTACACCATGTACCTCTGAGCTGTAGAGGAGTAGAAGTACACCATGTACCTCTGAACTGTAGAGGAGTAGAAGTACACCATGTACCTCTGAGCTGTAGAGGAGTAGAAGTACTCCATGTACCTCTGAGCTGTAGAGGAGTAGAAGTACTCCATGTACCTCTGAGCTGTAGAGGAGTAGAGAGTTTTATAAACACAACACTAGCCTCCATTAATCTTTATTGGACAACAGTGTTTAAAATCAGCCGAACAAACTGTATGTTGTTTTGTTAGCGCCCCTAATGTAGCTTAGCAGATAAAGTCAACATACGGCTAGTAGCGTTAGCCACCAATAACGTTAGCTTCTACCACAAACATTACGGCAGGAAATACAACACTGAGAGAACACAAATCTGTCAAAATACATCACAGAAATAAATACAGGTTGAAATCTGAAGTATCAAAAGGAGCTGTTCGCCTCAACAATGGCCAGAAAAAAGCCCTTTAAACAAACTGAAAACTGTGTCTGTAAGATCTGTCGTAGGTGAACGCAGGGTTAGCACGTTAGCACTGAGCTAGCTTTACCTGCCAACACTGATGTTGTGTTTACCCTCCTGTCGTGTTCGGGTCAAACCTGACCGATTTACTGCTTTCTTTGTCAATAAATGTAGTGTTTTACATTCGATTGCCTCAAGGCCTCATGAAACATCTGAACATCTGAACTGATGATTTACACTTTCATTGAATTTAAGGTTTAGTCAACTTTGTCACCTATTGTTAGGAATGAATGGGTAACTCTGATCATGCTCATCCATCAGATACACAACCACAAATCAACAAAACGTTAATTTAGTAAAGCATCTTCAGAGTCTATTCTTTGTATATCTACTGCAGGTATTCATGTGAACGGTATCTGAGACACTTCACATCGTAAAGGGTTTCAAAAACATCTGGTGATGATTGAAGGTGTTTGTGTTGATGTGAGCGACGAGGAACACCAGAGTGGAACATAGGAGGGTTACAGGTCCCCTATTCTGCAAAATCCACTTCTTCACGTCTCTTCTAAATCAACATGGTCCCCTCTTCCTCATGTCTCTTCTACATCAGCATGTGTCCCCTCTTCTGTTGTCTCTTCTACATCAACATGTGTCCCCTCTTCTTCATGTCTCTTCTACATCAACATGTGTCCCCTCTTCTTCATGTCTCTTCTACATCAACATGTGTCCCCTCTTCTTCATGTCTCTTCTTCATCAACATGTGTCCCCTCTGTGGAAAGAGACTCTGAAAGTTTCAGGAACAAAGATTCTCTCTCTTTTTCTCCTGATCCATTTCTATAAAAACCTGTCTGAAAATGAGCTGATCAGATTTTGGTCACTTTATGATGTCATAACGATGTTTTGGCTTGTGTACCATTAGCCAATCAGCAACCAAGGTAACCCCCCCCCCCACCTTATCACCTGAATCTCCTCCTATTTTCATCTAAAGTAACAGACAGAGAATCAGCACTTTGGAAACAGGTCTGAAACAGAGGGGATTATGGGTAATGCTGCAATGATCTGTTTGGTGTTTCAGCCAATCAGAGACAGGCTCTGGATATATCTGAGACCTGGGATATATTGATGAAAGACAGTATAATAGGGGACCTTTAAAGAATAAATATCTTTGTTTTTAGACAAAAGTGTTTGGTGGGTTAGCGTTTGAGCTCCAGGCGACTTTCTTCCCCTTCGCCTCCCGACCAAACGCATCGTAAACCGAGTCCTTGGCGCCCGTCTTGTTCTGGACGGGGATCTCCACGACCCCGATGTAGTTCTTTTTGGCGACCCGAGAGCTGGCGGTGATGGTGTAGGCGTTACTGCGGTAACACTTCATGGAGGACATGCAGAAGGTCTCCCTCATGCCCCTCCTGAAGTTGGCGTTGTAGACGGAGTACAGCGTGGGTTTGGAGGCCGTGGAGCTGAAGGAGATCCAGGCGATGGCGGTGAAGAAGAGCAAACCCTGACGACCGTTCGATTCCCTCGGGTGCCACAGCTGGGCGATGTAGAAAGGCGTCCAGGTGAGGAAGAACACCGAGTTCAGCATCAGGAACATCTTGATGGTCTTCACTTTAGTCCGCGGCACAATGTTCATCGTGCGTCGAACCGTGTGTCCGTCTGCGCTGATTCTCCAGATGTAGCGTACGACTCGTTGGTAGAAAGACACGATGAGCACCGCGGGAACAAGGAAACCGAACAGAAGGTGAATGGAGGCGTAGGACAATCCGCCCCAGCTGTCCGGGAGGAAGAAGAAGTCACATTGTTGGCTGTCGGTGGATCCGTAGAAGAAGAAGCAAGGCGACACGAAGGCGGCGTCGAACAGCCACGACGCCGCGATCATCTTCTTGGCTTTCTCCCGCGACACCTTGAAGCTCAGCGGGTACAGGATGGTGTAGAACCGGTCCACGGAGATGCTCAGCAGGACGTACACCTGGACGCCGGGGCACAGGTGCTGCAGGTATCGAACCGCCTTACACGCAGCGGCGCTCAGCGGCCATCGACCCGACGCCACCTGTAATTCAATTCAATTATATTAAAATGTATTTAATTAGCCCAGTATCACAAAACACATTTGTCTCAGAGGGCTTCACGAAACAACAAACATATCTGAGAAAATAGTCAAATTACAAGATAAATGTCTCCCCCTCCCCCCACACACACACACACACACACACACACACACACACACACACACACACACACACACACACACACACACACACACACACACACACACACACACACACACACACACACACACACACACACACACACACACACACACACACACACACACACACACACACACACACACACACACACACACACACACACACACACACACTATCTTATCTGTTTTATTAAGCCTTGAATCTTGAGTCTTGAATCTTATCTGAGAATCCAGTAAAATGAGGAGATGAAAGTGAGAACCCCCCCGACCTGTAAGAGGATGAAAGGCGCCCAGCCGAGGCTCATCAGCAGGTCGGCGCACGCCATGGACACCACGAAGTAGTTGGTGGTGGATTGAGTCCTGCGGCTGCGATGGATGACCAGACACACGAGGGCGTTCCCCAGGATGGAGACCAGCCAGAGGAGCCCGAACACCAGGCTCAGGACGGCCACCTCGCCGGCGTCAGCTCATCGGCGGGTGGCGTTCCCCTCCAGGCTGCAGAGGGGGGTTGTGGGTAACGTTGTGGCGTTCTCCCTCTCAGAGAAGTTAAGGGACATCTGATAGGTGAGATATGGAGAGTACAGGGAGGGGCTGACTCTGTTTGAAGAGGAGAGCACCATCGCTACACCGAGAGGAGCTGGGGACACAACACAGAGTCTACTTTAGTGTCAATCTTCCAGTGTGTGTGTACAGAGAGATCCAAATACCGTTTCCCACAATCCTGAGGAATACAAAGATACAAATATATATAAAGTATGTATATCCTTTATACACACAATCAACAGACACCTTTATACACATGCACACATTAAAGACATAAAAAAAAGCACAACAATCAATAAATACAAATAACAGTCACTTCAATATCTTTGGGAAATGTACATTAGTGCAGGACTGACCATAGCAGCGTGAAAGTGTCTGGGGCTGAGGGTGTGTGTGTGTGAGTGTGTGTGTGTGTGTGTGTGTGTGTGTGTGTGGTGTGTGTGTGTGTGTGTGTGTGTGTGTGTGTGTGTGTGTGTGTGTGTGTGTGTGTGTGTGCGTGCGTGCGTGCGTGCGTGCGTCAGGTTGGGAGGGATGGTTTAAAACTGTATGTTAGTTTGTAGAGAGGAACGTTGGTAGGTAGCAGTTTGTTAGCCGGCTCATTGGTGGATTAGTTGGTAAATGTTTCTTTGTTGGTCGATTTGTAGTTAGGTTAGTAGATAGGAACGTTATAGCTAGGTAGTTAGCGTTGATTGGTAGGTTGGTTAGTAGATAGAAGGTGGTTGGTAGGTTGGTTAGTAGATAGGAAGGTTGGTTGGTGGTAGGTTGGTTAGTAGATAGGAAGGTGGGTTGGTTGGTAGGTTGGTTAGTAGATAGGAAGGTGGTTGGTTGGTAGGTTGGTTAGTAGATAGGAAGGTGGGTTGGTAGGTTGGTTAGTAGATAGGAAGGTGGGTTGGTAGGTTGGTTAGTAGATAGGAAGGTGGGTTGGTAGGTTGGTTAGTAGATAGGAAGGTGGTTGGTGGTAGGTTGGTAAGTAGATAGGAAGGTTGGTTGGTAGGTTGGTTAGTAGATAGGAAGGTGGGTTGGTAGGTTGGTAAGTAGATAGGAAGGTTGGTTGGTGGTAGGTTGGTAAGTAGATAGGAAGGTGGGTTGGTAGGTTGGTAAGTAGATAGGAAGGTGGGTTGGTAGGTTGGTAAGTAGATAGGAAGGTGGGTTGGTAGGTTGGTTAGTAGATAGGAAGGTTGGTTGGTTGGTAGGTTGGTAGTAGATAGGAAGGTGGGTTGTAGGTTGGTTAGTAGATAGGAAGGTGGGTTGGTAGGTTGGTTAGTAGATAGGAAGGTTGGTTGGTAGGTTGGTAAGTAGATAGGAAGGTTGGTTGGTAGGTTGGTTAGTAGATAGGAAGGTGGGTTGGCAGGTTGGTAAGTAGATAGGAAGGTTGGTGGTTGGTAGGTTGGTAAGTAGATAGGAAGGTGGGTTGGTAGGTTGGTAAGTAGATAGGAAGTGTTGGTTGGTGGTAGGTTGGTTAGTAGATAGGAAGGTGGGTTGGTAGGTTGGTTAGTAGATAGGAAGGTGGGTTGGTAGGTTGGTTAGTAGATAGGAAGGTGGGTTGGTAGTTGGTTAGTAGATAGGAAGGTGGTTGGTAGGTTGGTAAGTAGATAGGAAGGTTGGTGGTAGGTTGGTAGTAGATAGGAAGGTGGGTTGGTAGGTTGGTAAGTAGATAGGAAGGTTGGTTGGTTGGTAGGTTGGTAAGTAGATAGGAAGGTGGGTTGGTAGGTTGGTAAGTAGATAGGAAGGTGGGTGGTAGGTTGGTAAGTAGATAGGAAGGTTGGTTGGTTGGTAGGTTGGTTAGTAGATAGGAAGGTGGGTTGGTAGGTTGGTTAGTAGATAGGAAGGTGGGTTGGTGGTTGGTTAGTAGATAGGAAGGTTGGTTGGTAGGTTGGTAAGTAGATAGGAAGGTTGGTTGGTAGGTTGGTTAGTAGATAGGAAGGTGGGTTGGCAGGTTGGTAAGTAGATAGGAAGGTTGGTTGGTTGGTAGGTTGGTAAGTAGATAGGAAGGTGGGTTGGTAGGTTGGTAAGTAGATAGGAAGGTTGGTTGGTTGGTAGGTTGGTTAGTAGATAGGAAGGTGGGTTGGTAGGTGGTTAGTAGATAGGAAGGTGGGTTGGTAGGTTGGTTAGTAGATAGGAAGGTGGGTGGTAGGTTGGTTAGTAGATAGGAAGGTGGGTTGGTAGGTTGGTTAGTAGATAGGAAGGTTGGTTGGTAGGTTGGTAAGTAGATAGGAAGGTTGGTTGGTAGGTTGGTTAGTAGATAGGAAGGTGGGTTGGTAGGTGGTAAGTAGATAGGAAGGTTGGTTGGTTGGTAGGTTGGTAAGTAGATAGGAAGGTGGGTTGGTAGGTGGTAAGTAGATAGGAAGGTGGGTTGGTAGGTTGGTAAGTAGATAGGAAGGTGGGTTGGTAGGTGGTTAGTAGATAGGAAGGTTGGTTGGTTGGTAGGTGGTTAGTAGATAGGAAGGTGGGTTGGTAGGTTGGTTAGTAGATAGGAAGGTGGGTTGGTAGGTTGGTTAGTAGATAGGAAGGTGGGTTGGTAGGTTGGTTAGTAGATAGGAAGGTTGGTTGGTAGGTTGGTAAGTAGATAGGAAGGTTGGTTGGTAGGTTGGTTAGTAGATAGGAAGGGGGTTGGCAGGTTGGTAGTAGATAGGAAGGGTGGTTGGTTGGTAGGTTGGTAAGTAGATAGGAAGGTGGGTTGGTAGGTTGGTAAGTAGATAGGAAGTAGGGTTGGTAGGTTGGTAAGTAGATAGGAAGGTTGGTTGGTTGGTAGGTTGGTAAGTAGATAGGAAGGTTGGTTGGTTGGTTAGTAAGTAGATAGGAAGGTGGGTTGGTAGGTTGGTAAGTAGATAGGAAGGTTGGTTGGTTGGTAGGTTGGTAAGTAGATAGGAAGGTTGGTTGGTAGGTGGTTAGTAGATAGGAAGGTTGGTGGTAGGTTGGTTAGTAGATAGGAAGGTTGGTGGTTGGTTAGTAGATAGGAAGGTTGGTTGGTAGGTTGGTTAGTAGATAGGAAGGTGGTTGGTAGGTTGGTAAGTAGATAGGAAGGTGGGTTGGTAGGTTGGTTAGTAGATAGGAAGGTGGTGGGTTGGTAGGTGGTAAGTAGATAGGAAGGTGGGTTGGTAGGTTGGTAAGTAGATAGGAAGGTTGGTTGGTTGGTAGGTTGGTAAGTAGATAGGAAGGTTGGTTGGTTGGTAGGTTGGTAAGTAGATAGGAAGGTTGGTTGGTAGGTTGGTAAGTAGATAGGAAGGTTGGTTGGTAGGTTGGTTAGTAGATAGGACGGTTGGTTGGTAGGTTGGTAAGTAGATAGGAAGGTTGGTTGGTAGGTTGGTTAGTAGATAGGAAGGTTGGTTGGTAGTTGGTTAGTAGATAGGAAGGTTGGTTGGTTGGTAGGTTGGTAAGTAGATAGGAAGGTTGGTTGGTTGGTAGGTTGGTAAGTAGATAGGAAGGTTGGTTGGTAGGTTGGTAAGTAGATAGGAAGGTTGGTTGGTAGGTTGGTTAGTAGATAGGACGGTTGGTTGGTAGGTTGGTAAGTAGATAGGAAGGTTGGTTGGTAGGTTGGTTAGTAGATAGGAAGGTGGTTGGTAGGTTGGTTAGTAGATAGGAAGGTTGGTTGGTAGGTTGGTTAGTAGATAGGAAGGTTGGTTGGTAGGTTGGTTAGTAGATAGGAAGGTTGATTGGTAGGTTGGTTAGCAGATAGGAAGGTTGGTTGGTAGGTTGGTTAGTAGATAGTAAGGTGGTTGGTTGGTAGGTTGGTTAGTAGATAGGAAGGTTGGTTGTAGGTTGGTTAGTAGATAGGAAGGTTGGTTGGTAGGTTGGTAAGTAGATAGGAAGGTGGTTGGTAGGTTGGTTAGTAGATAGAAAGGTTGGTTGGTAGGTTGGTTAGTAGATAGGAAGGTTGGTTGGTAGGTTGGTTAGTAGATAGAAGGTTGGTTGGTAGGTTGGTTAGTAGATAGGAAGGTTGGTTGGTAGGTTGGTTAGTAGATAGGAAGGTTGATTGGTAGGTTGGTTAGTAGATAGGAAGGTTGGTTGTAGGTTGGTTAGTAGATAGGAAGGTTGGTTGGTAGGTTGTTAGTAGAAGAGAGGTTGGTTGGTAGGTTGGTTAGTAGATAGGAAGGTTGGTTGGTAGGTTGGTTAGTAGATAGGAAGGTTGATTGGTAGGTTGGTAAGTAGATAGGAAGGTGGTTGGTAGGTTGGTTAGTAGATAGGAAGGTTGGTTGGTAGGTTGGTTAGTAGATAGGAAGGTTGGTTGGTAGGTTGGTTAGTGATAGGAAGGTTGGTTGGTAGGTTGGTTAGTAGATAGGAAGGTTGGTTGGTAGGTTGGTAAGTAGATAGGAAGGTTGGTTGGTAGGTTGGTTAGTAGATAGGAAGGTTGGTTGGTAGGTTGGTTAGTAGATAGGAAGGTTGGTTGGTAGGTTGGTTAGTAGATAGGAAGGTTGATTGGTAGGTTGGTAAGTAGATAGGAAGGTTGGTTGGTAGGTTGGTTAGTAGATAGGAAGGTTGGTTGGTTGTTGGTTAGTAAATACAGTATGAAGATTGCTTGATGGATAGGAATTCTGGTTTCGAAGGCTGGTTGGTAGATGTTAGTTGGGGAGATAATCAGGTTGGGAGTGATGGTTTAAGAGGTAAGTTAGTTTGTTAGCCGGCTCATTGGTAGATTTTTTTGGTAGTTAGGTAGTAGATAGGAACATTATAGCTAGTTGATTAGTCGGTTGATTGGTTGGTTAGTTGGTAGCTAAGACGGTTGGTTGGTTGGTTGGTTGGTAGTTTAGTCGTTGGTTGATAGCTAAGACGGTTGGTTGGTAGTTTAGTCGTTGGTTGGTAGTTTAGTCGTTGGTTGGTAGCTAAGACGGTTGGTTGGTAGTTTAGTCGTTGGTTGGTAGTTTAGTCGTTGGTTGGTAGCTAAGACGGTTGGTTGGTAGTTTAGTCGTTGGTTGGTAGTTTAGTCGTTGGTTGGTAGCTAAGACGGTTGGTTGGTAGTTTAGTCGTTGGTTGGTAGTTTAGTCGTTGGTTGGTAGCTAAGACGGTTGGTTGGTAGTTTAGTCGGGTTGGTAGTTTAGTCGTTGGTTGGTAGCTAAGACGGTTGGTTGGTAGTTTAGTCGTTGGTTGGTAGCTAAGAAGGTTGGTTGGTAGTTTAGTCGTAGTTGGTAGCTAAGAAGGTTGGTTGGTAGATTAGTCGTTGGTTGGTAGCTAAGAAGGTTGGTTGGTAGTTTAGTCGTTGGTTGGTAGCTAAGACGGTCGGTTGGTAGTTTAGTCGTTGGTTGGTAGTTTAGTCGTTGGTTGGTAGTTTAGTCGTTGGTTGGTAGCTAAGACGGTTGGTTGGTAGTTTAGTCGTTGGTTGGTAGCTAAGACGGTTGGTTGGTAGTTTAGTCGTTGGTTGGTAGCTAAGATGGTTGGTTGGTAGTTTAGTCGTTGGTTGGTAGCTAAGACGGTTGGTTGGTAGTTTAGTCGTTGGTTGGTAGCTAAGAGGGTTGGTTGGTAGTTTAGTCGTTGGTTGGTAGCTAAGACGGTTGGTTGGTAGTTTAGTCGTTGGTTGGTAGCTAAGACGGTTGGTTGGTAGTTTAGTCGTTGGTTGGTAGCTAAGACGGTTGGTTGGTAGTTTAGTCGTTGGTTGGTAGCTAAGAAGGTTGGTTGGTAGTTTAGTGTTGGTTGGTAGCTAAGACGGTTGGTTGGTAGTTTAGTCGTTGGTTGGTAGCTAAGACGGTTGGTTGGTAGTTTAGTCGTTGGTTGGTAGCTAAGAGGGTTGGTTGGTAGTTTAGTCGTTGGTTGGTAGCTAAGACGGTTGGTTGGTAGTTTAGTCGTTGGTTGGTAGCTAAGACGGTTGGTTGGTAGTTTAGTCGTTGGTTGGTAGCTAAGAAGGTTGGTTGGTAGTTTAGTCGTTGGTTGGTAGCTAAGACGGTTGGTTGGTAGTTTAGTCGTTGGTTGGTAGCTAAGAAGGTTGGTTGGTAGTTTAGTCGTTGGTTGGTAGCTAAGACGGTTGGTTGGTAGTTTAGTCGTTGGTTGGTAGCTAAGACGGTTGGTTGGTAGTTTAGTCGTTGGTTGGTAGCTAAGAGGGTTGGTTGGTAGTTTAGTCGTTGGTTGGTAGCTAAGACGGTTGGTTGGTAGTTTAGTCGTTGGTTGGTAGCTAAGACGGTTGGTTGGTAGTTTAGTCGTTGGTTGGTAGCTAAGAAGGTTGGTTGGTAGTTTAGTCGTTGGTTGGTAGCTAAGACGGTTGGTTGGTAGTTTAGTCGTTGGTTGGTAGCTAAGACGGTTGGTTGGTAGTTTAGTCGTTGGTTGGTAGCTAAGACGGTTGGTTGGTAGTTTAGTCGTTGGTTGGTAGCTAAGACGGTTGGTTGGTAGTTTAGTCGTTGGTTGGTAGAAGGTTGTTAGATAGTTTGTTGGTTTGTAGGAAAGCTAGATCGTTGGTCTGTTCATTGATAGGTTGGTTGGTTGGTTGGAAGTTTATTCGGTTGGTTGTTAGTTTGGTTGTAAGGTAATAAGGGTGTTAAAGGTAATATGACAGATAATTGCTATGTTTGTACTTGGTTAGTTGTTGGTTGAATGGTTCCTTGGTTCTTTCTCAGCTTTTCAGCACCCTGTAGTTTATCTCTAATGAAGATCTACTGATGGTTTCTAATGGAGAAGTCTAACGTGGCTGAGAGAAACAGCCTCAGGGAGCTGTCGAAGACTTTTCAAATCCTCTAATGAAGACGTATAGTTCCACTCCAGAAATCTCCTCTGGGGGGAAGGAGAGTCTCTAGAAACTGGAGTTACCTTTCCTTCAGCGGGAGGCAGAGTATTAAAGTGTTCCTCAGGTGATACTGAGCTGCAGGTAATTGAATGAATCAGTACGGGGATCCAGCTCCTCGTCCTCCGAGGACAAACATTAAGGACGAGAGGAAAACGCTGAGTATGAGTTTCTTGTTTTACCCACAGCAACCTCAGATACACGAGAGAAACCAGTGCTACATATAAACATATATCTATCCAGTGTTTGAAGAGGTATTCAGATACTTGACTGTATATAAATACTGTGAAAACAACCTGTTACAGTGACAATCCTGCATTAAACATTATATTTAAGCAAAAGTATGATTAACTTAAAGTACTCAATGCAGGAGAAATGTAGAATAAATACTCAAAAGGATTCAATAAATCTATTTAAAAGGAAAAAGTAGTAAATCGTCACTTGTGAGAAGATATAAAACCATTAAAAAATGTGCTTTTTTTGCACAAAATATGACATAAAGGATCTGGAGCTGCAACGAACCGTAAAGAAAGTCCAGGTCTAAAAAACAACTAGATAAATACAAAATATTATAAAAACAGATTAAATAATATAAACTCTGATTGTTTTTAAGATATAGGACCCATTGACCCATTTAAATCCCTTTAACAATAATATTATAATAAATAATAACAAATATTAATTAAGGCTCTTTTAAATCTAAAATCTCAGAATGGAAAAACACTGAACACCTGCTGGTTCTTAAATATGCTTGTTGTATTATTTTAATTAAAATAAAGCACATTAAAGCTGTAAAATGTAATATGCTGATATTAAAACATCTTACAGGAGAAATGTTGGTTTATTATTCATTTAATGTTATATATTATATTATTTGATGCTTAAAAAAACAACAGAATAATTCATATTAATTTAACCAGCGAGCAAAATGAGAATTCTCCCTAAAATAAATATATGTAATAATAACATCTGGTTGATAAATATAAAAAACGATCATTTTTAAATGTCTTTCACATTAGAGAAAATACAAAACAAATCCTAATAAATAAAGAATGAAATGTGTGGCCTTCAACATGTCTGCCTGTCCCCCCCGCGGTGAAGCAGGAGGAGAAACAACATGAAAACTCAGAAAATAAAACAAACGGACCCATCACCTGTAACACCGGGGTCTACAGGTGATGAGTCCGGGTTTAGGCGCTGAAAATCGGCCGCTGAGCTCCGGACGTGTCGCTGAATCTTTTTTTTTTTTTCCCTCTCCGGAGGATTTTATTTCCCTGAAGGTGAACGAGAGAGAATAAGGAGCACTCACCGGGGCTCTGCCAGGCGGGAAGAGAGCTTCATTTCGGGGGGTTTTCCGTCAAACCGAGCGGGCAGGAGAACCGGAGGAGGACGATGAAGAAGAGGAGGAAGAGGAGGAGATGTTTTCTGAAGACAGGGGCGGAGATAGCGGGTCCGGGGCTGGAGGAGGGCCCCTCCCCCCATGTTATATAAGGTGGTAAATAAAGAAGTAACGATTTTTTAAAATAGTACAAATTTCACATGCAAATGAAAAAGAGCATTTGAAAATATACGGAGGCCAACACACGTAAAGAAACCACCTGAAATATTTCAATTAAGTCCATTAAATCCAGAACTAATGCATTAATAGAGAAAGCTAATTGTAATTATATGTTTCTCTAAAACAGCCTTTGTATTTTATTAAATGGAACATTTTTCTATTTAAATATTTCATTAAAACCATTTTTTGTTTTAAATATGACAAGTTTAATTTTATTAAATGAAATATAGGTTAATTTGATCAAATATAAAGAATAATGTTATCGTACAAAACACGTTTTATTGAAAAATATAGAATACAGTATATTACTTTCAATTTAATTCAATGTTATCAGATTCTAAAATGTTTTTAATAACATCTTTTATTCAATTGAATCAAACGTTAGATTTTATTAAATGTAATAGAATTGTATTTTATTAAATATAATATAGTTGAAATGTATGAAAATATAATAAAGTTACATTTGACTGAATATAAATATTATTTTTAATTACAATTGAATACATTTTCTTAGTATAGCCTCACAACATTTGAAGATATGAAATATAATAATATTTTATTAAATGATATTATATTTAATAATCCTCTCCTTCCTCTCTCCTCTCGTGTGACTCTCTGAGCTGTATGGTTATTATCATTTTATCCTTTTCATATTTAATTAAACGTGTTTTAATGATGATCATTATGTCTCCTTCCTCCCTCAGTGACGCTATGCCTCTCTGTGGCTGACGCAGCACGTCGCCATGGCAACAGCGTGACCGGTGAGACGGCTCTGTCTCCACGGCAACTGAGAACCGTGCTGATTGGTGGAGAGAGTTGTAATGGGATAAGGCATTTAGTCCGTTTTAAATTAATATCATTATTTATTAATTATTATAGACAAATATAAATGAGTTTTTTTACACAAAATCCTCTTTGGTGTTTTAGTGAATAATTTAAATTTAGTAGGAATTAAATAAAATGTGAAAATAAGAGAATGTTAATCATTTTAAAAGAGATAAATAAACAAAAATATTAATATTAAAATGACTGTAAAAATATTAACAGCACTATTACAACTTTGTAATCTATTACAACTTAGTATCATCTAATCATCTTTTTAAATTGGTTTTATCTTTTAGTATTGACTCATGTAACTATCCAAATTAACCCTCTTAACCCTTGTATGCTGTTCGGGTCTGTGGGACCCCTTTTCATTATTTAGCTAAAGAAAAATGACATGATAAATTATTTTTTCAAACTCACTGTCAATGGCCTTGGCTCATTGTCTGTGAAGAACACATTTTCAATGACCACCCCATACCCCCCCCGCAGTGACTTTGAAGAAGAGGATGAGATGGAGGAAGAGGATGAGATGGAGCCTCAGCTAGTTACAAAGAACAGACGATCCACAGGACCAGCCGGTCAGCGGGCAAAACAACAAGTAGCACTTTAATTCATTAATGTGATCTAACAAATGTAAAAGAGCGAACATGAACCATCTGTTTGCTTGTGATTGAGACGAGGTAAACATCTGTTGAGTATCTTAACATCAGATAGTTGGATCGTGTTGAAGCCCAAAAGGCAGCGAGTCCATCAGACCCACGAACACTGGCTGAGTAACAGAAACACCACAAGGGTTAAATGTGACAGAATACATTCTTATTCCTTATTTAATTAAAGTCGTCAATTTAAACTTAATTTTATTTAATACACCTCTTACTTTTTAAAGATTTAAATCTATTAATTTATAAATCAAACTTTATACATTTTAAGGGTTATTCTGTGTTAATAATTGTAACTTCTTCTCGCGCTCCTATTGGCTAGCGCTCCAACACATTATAGGCAAAGGGGCGGGACATCTCCAAGCAGCTGACCAATCACAACAGAGCTTTGATAAGATATATCTTTATTTACAAGTGGTTCCATCGCTGATTATCGACAACACAAATAATAAACATGTTTCTGAAAGGAAGAGATGGAGGGTACTGACTGATCGATATATGATCAACTAATAAATGATTCAACTCGTTCATTATTGATCGGCCTTTAAGAACAATAAATAATGAACAAATGTAATCAGTATCTTTAAACTAAACCCACTTATATTTCACTTAAAAGGCCATCAGGTTACACATTAATACAGGAGTAATTAAAGACATAATTAAGGGCTTTATATTAAGGTATTTTTAATAGTCTTTCTGCACAGGTAAGGCCTTTTTTAAGGGTTAAAAACTCCTTAAATAGCCTCAAAGGTTACCCTTTTTTTGCACTTTTTAACCAATTAAAGAATGCAGAAAAAACCTTAAAAATATCTTAATTTATTTCAACCCACTGATACAATACCCCTTAAAAAAACACTTAAGTAATCCTCAATTTACCCTGAAATCTCATTTGAATAGATCCATATATTTGGCAGAAAAAATAAGTATTATTTTTGTATATTTAAGGGTTTACTTAAAGGGGACCTATCATGCTATATTTAAATAATATATAAGGTATATATATATATATATAAGGTATATTAATATGTTTTAATTTTCAAAATACGAAACAGATCATGCATTTTAGCCATGCCTCATTTTGCCTCACTCCAGCTCTGTCTTTGCAAGGTCTGATTCAGCTGACCACGCCCCCATGCGGAAGAGGGGGGCGTGACACGGCCCCGGCACGAGCGTCATGTTATCATGCTTGCTGTGATTACGAGTGGAGAGTCAACATGGCCCAACCTCTCATTCCCCTGATTGGTGGAGAGTTGACCAATCAGGCGGAGTGCACCTACATTACGTCAAAAAGGTGCAAATAAAAAATCCACCCGTATCAAATCCGTTGCAGCCCCGTTTTTAGAGATTTGGGTATGGAGGAAAAGAGAGAGGGTTGTGTTTTCTGACACTTTGTGAGTTCCCTGGAACACCGGAGACACATATGTATGTATAAAAGACATCACAAAGTGCATTTTGCATGATAGGTCCCCTTTAAATGTTCCCTTAATCATTTTGATCCCTTACACTTAATAACACCTTACAGTTTATTATTAATGTCCTAATTAAACGTTCACCATAGTCTGTGTTTTAAGGGGTAAATTAAGAAATACTTAAGGGATTTTCTTACAGCGTTTAAAGCGTGTTTGAAGCAGCAGTAACAGGCAGTAGAAAAGCTGTTTCTGACAGTTATTATTATTTACAGGAAGTCTTCAGGATATTTACACACTGCAGAAACCTCCGGAGAAACACTCAGAGACATGTTCATCCTCTCAGACCCCCGTCCAGCGTCAGAGTCCCGAACCTGGAAACAAAACATTCAGACACTACAGGTGAATAAGGTCATTTTTTTAACTTAAAGATATCAGCTAGACATTTCTCCAGTTAATTACATACATTAAGACAATTGTTTTTTGTATTACAAGTTTTCTGAAATAGCATGTTTAAATATGCAAATGAGCCATAATCTCATTAAATATGCGCATATTTTAACACATTTCAGGAACCGAAATCTGAACCTTGGATAAACCCTAACCTGGAAACAAAAACATTCATTCAATAAAAATATGCATCATCCGGGACGTAGCTTAGCTTAGCACAAACACTGGGAGTGGAGGGAAACTGTTAGCATCGCTCCTTCTGAAGAGAGGATTAAATCTGATATTAAATCGATTAAATTTAATCACTAAATCAAATCTCTACATTTTAAATAAAACGTAGGCTCATTAGTATTTATCAGTTTAATAGATAATACCTTTTTCCACCTCCAGTGTCTGTGCTAAGCTAGGCTAACCCTGTATTAACCCCCCATGCTAGCAGTTCCCCTTGACCTCCAGTGTTTGTGCTAAGCTAACCCTGTATTAACCCCCCATGCTAGCAGTTCCCCTTGACCTCCAGTGTTTATGCTAAGCTAGGCTAACCCTGTATTAACCCCCCATGCTAGCAGTTCCCCTTGACCTCCAGTGTTTGTGCTAAGCTAAGCCTGTATTAACCCCCATGCTAGCAGTTCCCCTTGACCTCCAGTGTTTGTGCTAAGCTAGGCTAACCCTGTATTAACCCCCCATGCTAGCAGTTCCCCTTGACCTCCAGTGTTCGTGCTAAGCTAGGCTAACCCTGTATTAACCCCCCATGCTAGCAGTTCCCCATGACCTCGAGTGTTCGTGCTAAGCTAGGCTAACCCTGTATTAACCCCCCATGCTAGCCGTTCCCCATGACCTCCAGTGTTTGTGCTAAGCTAGGCTAACCTGTATTAACCCCCCATGCTAGCAGTTCCCCTTGACCTCCAGTGTTCGTGCTAAGCTAGGCTAACCCTGTATTAACCCCCCATGCTAGCAGTTCCCCATGACCTCCAGTGTTCGTGCTAAGCTAGGCTAACCCTGTATTAACCCCCCGTGCTAGCCGTTCCCCTCCACCTCCAGTGTTTGTGCTAAGCTAGGCTAACCTTGTATTAACCCCCCATGCTAGCAGTTCCACCTCCAGGGTTTGTGCTAAGCTAGGCTAACCCTGTATTAACCCCCATGCTAGCAGTTCCCCATGACCTCCAGTGTTCGTGCTAAGCTAGGCTAACCCTTTATTGACCCCCTGTTACCTCTCCAGGAAGTGGTTGTTCTCGTTGAGCTCCTTCACGACGCCCTCCATCTCCTCCTTCAGCTTCTTCATCCTGAGGAGCAACACACATGTTATTATGATGTTCTGCATGTTCCTAAGACATGTGATGAAGATGATGAAGATGATGATGATGAAGATGATGAAGGTACCCCAGAGTCATCTCCACCAGCGTGTTCTGGCTGAGGAAAGCTTGAGGCTTCATCCCTGAGGAGAGGAGGGGGAGGAGCTTCTGAGGGACGTGCTCCTGCAGCTTTAACACACACACACACACACCACACACACACACACACACACACACACACACACACACACACACACACACACACACACACACACACACACACACACACACACACACACACACACACACACACACACACACACACACACACACACACACACACACACACACACACACACACACACACACACACACACACACACACACACACACACACACACACACACACACACACACACACCAAACACACACACACACCACACACACACACACACAGGTAATTAGGTCTTCATTAACTTATACATATTCAATTAACTAATAAATACTCAATTAACTAAAAGCATTAATTAATACATAAATACTCATGTGAATTATAAACTCACTCAATAAATAAAAAATGTAATTAATAACTCACTTACTAAAAAAACAACAAGCTAAATAAATAAATAATCAATAAAATAGATAAGGACTTCATAACTAAACAATACAAATGTAATAAATCAATATGTTGTTGTTGTCACCTTGAGCGCCCGCTCCATCAACAGAGTGATCTCCTTCTCGATGTTCATCAGCTGAGAGGAGACTCCCAGCAGCTGCTTCCTCACGTGATGCACCTTCCTACACACACACACACACACACACACACACACACACACACACACACACACACACACACACACACCACACACACACACACACACACCACACACCACACACACCACACACACACAACACACACACACACCACACACACACACACACACACACACACACACACACACACACACACACACACACACACACACACACACCACACACAGTCGCTTAGCAACAGAGCAGGGTGTCATGGCAACGTGTGATGTCACTTCCTGTCCGTACCTCATCCACTCCTCGCTCTTGGAGATGAAGAGGCGGTACTTCATGGCGCATTCCTCCGTGAAGAGGGAGCGCGCTTTAGACGCATGAAGCACCAACTTCTGCCTGAAGGACACAATCATTAGTAATATATATGTAAAGATCACATTATACTGATTATTTTACCACCAAAAAGGATCAAAAATTATCAAAACCCCTCAAAAAGTAATTAAAACCCCAAAGAAACTGTAGTTTAACTTTATTAATGAATGATTTAGTTTTACCGATTGGCAGAACTGATATCATTGTAATAAATAAACACAGAATATATATTTACTTGTCAAATTTGTGGATCTGCTCCTCGTTGTACGGCAGACCTGAACACAGAATATTAAATATCATTTCTATCAGTGAGAGTTACAGCAGATTAAAAAAAGGATAACTATGTATTTTAAAAGGGAATAAATTCAAGTCATATTAGAGATGATATTCATTATTATGAGATATATATAAATTGACGTCTCTCAGCTTTGTCCTTCTTGAACTGCTGGTAGATGGCTGTGATGGCGTCCAGCAGCACTTTGATCTTCTCCACACTGAAGGGAATCATTAAGAGATATAACCATTAAATACAACAGCAATGTTTTATATTAATACATCAATAAATAATGCATAATTAATATAAACATATAATTAAATAAATAATACAACTGAACAAATTGATGAATAAATAACTAATTAAATAAAATCTCTGTTAACTCAATAACTAAATAAATAAGAAATTAAAAAATAATAAACAAATAGATAAATTACAAAATAAATAGGAAAATCAATAAAAAACCCAAAATAAATAAATTACAGAAAAAAGTAAGAAAATAAATAAGAAAAATAAAAATAACAACATAAATAACTAACCAACTAATTCAATACAAAATAATTCAATAAATGACGAACTAAATAGCTCAACTAATAAAAAACTTGAAATAAAAATGTGATTTTAATACAATGAGCAAAATAGAGCTGGATTTTCTGATGGAGTTGTTCATTAAGTTCATTAAGCTTATTAATAAAAGATATGCAGAATATTCAATATAAACAGGCAGTGAGCTCACTTCCGGTCCTCGGGGTGCGTTCCAACCTGCAGGATCCAGCTGTCACTCAGCAGCCCGGAGGGGAGGAACTTAGACTTCAAATCCTGAGACGTTCGCTCGATGGGCTCCAGAGAACCAGAGATCTGCACACACACATTGATACACACTGTTATACACACAGAGTACACAGTGCGTGTGTGTGTGTGTGTGTGAGTGTGTGTGGTGTGTGTGTGTGTGTGTGTCTGTGTGTGTGTGTGTGTGTGTGAGTGTGTGTGAGTGTGTGTGTGTTGTGTGTGTGTGTTGTGTGTGTGTGTGTGTGTGAGCTCACTCTGAGGACTTTCTTGTGCATGTCACAGATCTCGTCGTACTCTGAGGACAGCATGTTGGCCTGCATCATAACCTCAAACCTGGAGCAGAAACACATTAGTTTTATTTTCTTTAAATAGAAAGGTAAATAAAAGAACAAATAAAGACCTAAATCAAACAGAAATATATTAAAAGAATAGCTAAATAAACTACAGAATGCAATTCCTGAAGAAATTGCTAGTGGGAATGCTTTATGCTGAAAAGCTGACGCTGAACTGCTATGCTGAAATGTAATGTGTAAGAAGAAAGTGAAGAATTTAGATTGAAATGATACATGAACACTGGGGGCTTGAATGTGTGATGAGAGAAGAAAAGAAAGTAAAAAGGCTTGGAAAAGCAGCAGAATATTTGAACTGCAAACTATTGAACTAACTTGATGACGAATGATCTGTCGCCATGGCAACGGCATTTGATGACACCCCATAATACGCTTAGATGTTTGATGGCTGCATCGTTACCAAACCTGTGAAGTTTTGGGCCGTTTGGAGCATTTTCACTGAAGTTATGAGAAAACCGTGTGTCATAGTGAGCATGGCATTTGAAGACATTTCAAAACTGTCACGTAGATGTCTTCACGGCTGGATTGTTAGCACACATGTGAAGTTTGAGCACTTTTTGACCATTTTCATAGGAGTTATAGCAATATCATGTTTTACGACGAGGGATGCGTTGCCATGGCAACAGCTTTTGAGGAAAGCTCACTAATGGCACATAGACATGTTGAGGGCTGGACCGTTAACTGTCATCTGAAGTCTGGTGGTGTTTTGACCCTTTTCATAGGCGTTACGACAACATCGTGTTTTTTAGCGAGGGATGCGTTTCCATGGAAAAGCCTATGGTGAGATCTCAGATTTGGCGTAGAGCTGTTGAGGCATGGACCGGTGATATACAAGCGAAGTTTGGGGACGATCGGACCGAGTCCATTGGAGTTACAGCGACATCGTGTTTCATGGCGAGGGATGCGTTTCCATGGAAACGGCATATGATGACACCCCATAATTGACATAGAGCTGTTGAGGGTAGGACCATTAACCATTATCTGAAGTCTGGTGCTGTTTTAGACCATTTGCATAGGTATCACGACAACATCGTGTTTTACTGGCGAGGGATGCGTTGCCATGGCAACAGCTTTAGAGGAAAACTCACTAATGGCACATAGACATGTTGAGGGCTGGACCGTGAACCATTATCTGCAGTCTGCTGCTCTGAGCACGTCAGTTGGAGTTATGACATCATCGTGTTCCATGACACGAGGTGTCCAGAGATCAAAGGTTTCCATGGTTCTGAATGAGAGATAAACCTCTTACATGTGAACGTTTTGTTGAAGAACCGTAACAGATATCGGTGAAATTTCAAAGCGTGAAGCATCTCAAGGACCTTGAGCATCTGAAGGGTACTTTTTGTGTACTTTTTGTGTACTTTCGGGTCAATAATGTGGCCTTTTTGGCAGATTAACTAAAGGTGTGCGGCTGCTGTGGTGGGGAAATATCAGCCTGAATTACAATGGGGTTTAATGGAGACATGTTGAAAGTTTTTGTCACTTCATGCCCACAAGAGGCATTTTGTTTAATTATTTTGCTTAATTCTTTTTCATTTTTCAAGCTACGAGATGTTTTCCTACGTTTCTCATGAAAAATGATGTCTCAGGAATGTAGGGTTTGGGAATTATGGCAGGTTTAAAAAATATATGAAGGCAAAATTAAATCTGTCCTCCACTCTAGCTGTGACATCACACACTCTAAAATCTGAAGAAGGCCTCTTTACCAAGGTCTGAACAATGTTTGATATCTCTAAAAGTATGAATCAGATTTAAAAGTTGTGTTACACGAATAATGTCAGAAAGATGTGTAACATTTTAAAGTTGGAATGAGGTTTCTGAGTGAAAGTATGAAGGAACAGTTAGCAGTTGAAGAAGGAGCAGTTAGCAGTTGAAGTGCATGAAGATTGTTCAAGTTGAAGAGTTTCTCCATTGACTTCCATGTTAAGAATGTGATGAATTATGGGATGTATCTCTGGAATTATGAAAGTTATGAATAAGAAAAAGAATAGCCATCGATTCCCGACCGAGATGAACGTGTTGATGTTTGAACGGAGTTTCTGCGATGTGGAATGTGGGAGCAGAAGAGGTGCAAAATAACCGGCGGCATAATAAAGAATTTCGTGCGTAGCATAACAGATAGTGGGAATGCTGCATCAGCGTTCCCACAAAATTAATAAACATTTAATAAACAACCTTATTATAAATCAACAAAACAAATATGAATATATACCTAAATAAAGAAATAATCAAATAAAGAAAGAAATAGCTGAATTAATATATTACTAAATTGATTAATAAATGTGTCTCACAGCTGCTCCGTCCTCTGCAGGATTTGGGTGCAGTAATTGCAGAGATGGAAGACTTCAGACTTCTTGTGCAGAATCTCACTGTAGTCCTCCTTCATCAGCTCTCTGCACACACAGAACATCCCATAATATTCAGCATGTCTTCATCAACAACAACAAACTACCTCGCTGGTTTTTAACTCACATCAGGCCTCGCACTCCCTTCCTCACGAGCTCCTGATAAAGCAGCAGAGACTCGGAGGTTTTCCACAGGTGACCCACGTCTCCAGCAAACGTCTGGAAACAACAACAACAACAACAACATTTACATATTAGGATAATTAAGATAAGACTTTATTTATCCCGAAGGAAATATTTGTGCCAGAGTTACAAAAATACAATAAACACAGCAAAAACGATAATTAATTAAACATTTTGAAAAGAATAGTTTTGCAGATTTCCAAGAAAGAGTCCTACTTTTGAGAAAAAAGTAATAATTTGATATTTAGAGAAAAAAGTAATAATTTGATATTTAGAGAAAAAAAGTAATAATTTGATATTTAGAGAAAAAAAGTAATAATTTGATATTTAGAGAAAAAAAGTAATAATTTGATATTTTGAGAAAAAAAGTAATAATTTGATATTTAGAGAAAAAAAGTAATAATTTGATATTTAGAGAAAAAAAGTAATAATTTGAGATTGGGAGAAAAAAAGTAATAATTTGAGATTTAGAGAAAAAAGTAATAATTTAATATTTAGACAAAAAAGTAATAATTTGATATTTAGAGAAAAAAAGTAATAATTTGATATTTAGAGAAAAAAGTAATAATTTGATATTTAAAAAAAAAAGTAATAATTTCATATTTAGAGAAAAAAGTAATAATTTGAGATTTAGACAAAGTAATAATTTGAGATTTAGACAAAAAAGTAATAATTTGATATTTAGAGAAAAAAAGTAATAATTTGATATTTAGAGAAAAAAAGTAATAATTTGAGATTTAGACAAAAAAGTAATAATTTGATATTTAGAGAAAAAACGTCATAATTTGAGATTTTGAGAAAAAAAGTAATAATTTGATATATTGAGAAAAAAGTAATAATTTGATATTTAGAGAAAAAAAGTAATAATTTGATATTTAGAGAAAAAAAGTAATAATTTGAGATTTTGAGAAAAAAAGTAATAATTTGAGATTTTCAGAAAAAAAGTCATAATTTGAGAAAAAAAGTCATAATTTGATATTTTGAGAAAAAAGTCATAATTTGATATTTTGAGAAAAAAAGTCTGAATTTGAGATTTTGAGAAAAAAAGTCTGAATTTGAGATTTTCGGATTTTTTTTTTTACAAAATGGGATTTTCAGAAGGAAAAAAAAGTAAGAATTTAGAGATGTATTAGATGAGGGATAACTGGTCTTGTTTGTAGTTATTTGATATACCTTAGCGTAGCTGGCGTCGAGTTCCAGGTCGTAGCGAGGCTGAACTTTCGGGGGACTCGCTGCAGAGAAAGAAACACGGAAACAGGTTAGAGGCAAACAGCTCAATTAAAGCAGAATAACTCACTTTTAGGTTTTTTTTAAAACCTTTTATGATACTTGGAATCCAAGGACAAGCCGAAATTAAAATGTAAAATTTAAGAAAGCTGTCAAATGTTTGAATTGATACACAAACACAAACCAGGATATGTATGTGTCATTGTTTTTGTTCTCAAACTTCACATTTCTTTCCTCAGAATGTTGACTTTTTTTATCAAAATCTCAAAAATAGTAATAGTTTTCTACGTACGGTCCTGGAAGATCAATAAAAACATGAATAAAGTAGTAATGAATGAATAAATAACGTACGGTCCTGGAAGATCAATAAAAACATGAATAAAGTAGTAATGAATGAATAAATAACGTACGGTCCTGGAAGATCAATAAAAACATGAATAAAGTAGTAATGAATGAATAAATAACGTACGGTCCCGGAAGATGAATAAAAACATGAATAAAGTAGTAATGAATGAATAAATAACGTACGGTCCTGGAAGATGAATAAAAACATGAATAAAGTAGTGATGAATGAATAAATAACGTACGGTCCTGGAAGATGAATAAAAACATGAATAAAGTAGTAATGAATGAATAAATAACGTACGGTCCTGGAAGATCAATAAAAACATGAATAAAGTAGTAATGAATGAATAAATAACGTACGGTCCTGGAAGATGAATAAAAACATGAATAAAGTAGTAATGAATGAATAAATAACGTACGGTCCCGGAAGATGAATAAAAACATGAATAAAGTAGTAATGAATGAATAAATAACGTACGGTCCCGGAAGATGAATAAAAACATGAATAAAGTAGTAATGAATGAATAAATAACGTACGGTCCTGGAAGATGAATAAAAACATGAATAAAGTAGTGATGAATGAATAAATAACGTACGGTCCTGGAAGATGAATAAAAACATGAATAAAGTAGTAATGAATGAATAAATAACGTACGGTCCTGGAAGATGAATAAAAACATGAATAAAGTAGTAATGACTGAATAAATAACGTACGGTCCTGGAAGATGAATAAAAACATGAATAAAGTAGTAATGAATGAATAAATAACGTACGGTCCTGGAAGATCAATAAAAACATGAATAAAGTAGTAATGAATGAATAAATAACGTACGGTCCTGGAAGATCAATAAAAACATGAATAAAGTAGTAATGAATGAATAAATAACGTACGGTCCTGGAAGATGAATAAAAACATGAATAAAGTAGTAATGAATGAATAAATAACGTACGGTCCTGGAAGATCAATAAAAACATGAATAAAGTAGTAATGAATGAATAAATAACGTACGGTCCTGGAAGATGAATAAAAACATGAATAAAGTAGTAATGAATGAATAAATAACGTACAGTCCTGGAAGATGAATAAAAACATGAATAAAGTAGTAATGACTGAATAAATAACGTACGGTCCCGGAAGATGAATAAAAACATGAATAAAGTAGTAATGAATGAATAAATAACGTACGGTCCTGGAAGATCAATAAAAACATGAATGAAGTAGTAATAAATTAATAAATAACGTACGGTCCTCGAAGATGAATAAAAACATGAATAAAGTAGTAATGAATGAATAAATAACGTACGGTCCTGGAAGATCAATAAAAACATGAATAAAGTAGTAATGAATGAATAAATAACGTACGGTCCTGGAAGATCAATAAAAACATGAATAAAGTAGTAATGACTGAATAAATAACGTACGGTCCTGGAAGATCAATAAAAACATGAATAAAGTAGTAATGAATGAATAAATAACGTACGGTCCTGGAAGATCAATAAAAACATGAATAAAGTAGTAATGAATGAATAAATAACGTACGGTCCTGGAAGATGAATAAAAACATGAATAAAGTAGTAATGAATGAATAAATAACGTACGGTCCTGGAAGATCAATAAAAACATGAATAAAGTAGTAATGAATGAATAAATAACGTACGGTCCTGGAAGATGAATAAAAACATGAATAAAGTAGTAATGAATGAAAAATAACGTACGGTCCTGGAAGATGAATAAAAACATGAATAAAGTAATAAATGAATAAATAACGTACGGTCCTGGAAGATCAATAAAAACATGAATAAAGTAGTAATGAATGAATAAATAACGTACGGTCCTGGAAGATCAATAAAAACATGTATAAGTATAATGAATGAATAATAACGTATGGTCCTGGAAGATGAATAAAAACATGAATAAAGTAGTAATGAATGAATAACGTACGGTCCCGGAAGATGAATAAAAACATGAATAAAGTAGTAATGACTGAATAAATAACGTACGGTCCTGGAAGATGAATAAAAACATGAATAAAGTAGTAATGACTGAATAATAACGTACGGTCCCGGAAGATGAATAAAAACATGAATAAAGTAGTAATGAATGAATAAATAACGTACGGTCCTGGAAGATGAATAAAAACATGAATAAAGTAATGAATGAATAAATAACGTACGGTCCTGGAAGATGAATAAAACATGAATAAAGTAGTAATGAATGAATAAATAACGTACGGTCCTGGAAGATGAATAAAAACATGAATAAAGTAGTAATGAATGAATGAATAACGTACGGTCCTGGAACATGAATAAAAACATGAATGAAGTAGTAATGAATGAATAAATAATACGGTCCTCGAAGATGAGCCCAACGGTGGCGACGGCCTCGCGGCTCAGCAGCATGATCGGGTTTTCTCGTGATGTTTTGGGAAAACCTGCGCCTGGCGGTTCGGGTCGAGCACGAGGCGGCGGCCCTCGTAATGCAGCTCCTGGTGGTGGAGCGCGATACTGCAGCGCCGAGACAACAGCTCCTGGAACAGCGCCGCCCTGAGGACACACAGGGAACAGCAGCTCGGAACAAACATCACTTATAGAGAAAATCTCAGAGTTCTGACTTTTTTCCGAAAATATCTAAAATAATATATATAATATAATAATAGCATATATTATATACATGTTATACATACATGTTGTACTGTTGTATCGTGTTAGACGTGTTTAATAAATAATAATAATATAACGCACGTGTTGTACTGGTGGATGTAGATATGGTTTAATAATATAACGTACGTGTTGTACTGGTGGATGTAGATATGGTTTAATATATAACGCACGTGTTGTACTGGTGGATGTAGATATGGTTTAATAATATAACGTACGTGTTGTACTGGTGGTGTAGATATGGTTTAATAATTAACGCACGTGTTGTACTGGTGGATGTAGATATGGTTTAATAATATAACGTACGTGTTGTACTGGTGGATGTAGATATGGTGCAGCGTTGCTTGTTGAAGGCTGAACACGTTGACGATGGTTCGATGAAGGATGTCGTTTGTTTCGGCGAAAAACTGATCGAATCCCCAACATTTCTCCTGATCCGCCTCCAGGATGTTGGCGAGCACCGGGGTCAAAAGGCTCTGAAGACCCTGGAAACAATATATAAGTATATAAATTCAACATTTAATATCCAGGTAACATTTTTATTCTATTTTTTATAAATGTGTTCGTATATAGAGTAACTTAAGGGGTTAAATAAAGTCTAAATGTGAAACGCAGACAGCAGAAGTGTTTCTAAAGTATACAACGTGATGCAGAGGAACATTTAAACATCTATTTATGACATTAAAACACATTTTAATGAGTGTTTTTTGAGATGTAGGAGTGTCTCTGACTTGGAGAGGCTGCAGGAGACCGCATCTCGGTGTTCCACTCGATCTTCCCGTTCTCACTCTTCTGGTGACCGGAGATCGTTCCTGAAGGTTTCTCTGTGATGATTTTATACCTGAGACACAAACATGCAGTCAGAAAACCTCCTCCTCCTCCTCCTCCTCCTCCTCCTCCTCCTCCTCCTCCTCCTCCTCCTCCTCCTCCTCCTCCTCCTCCTCCTCCTCCTCCTCCTCCTCCTCCTCCTCCTCCTCCTCCTCCTCCTCCTCCTCCTCCTCCTCCTCCTCCTCCTCCTCCTCCTCCTCCTCCTCCTCCTCCTCCTCCTCCTCCTCTACTTTGATGCTCTTAACCTTTTATCATATTTTATTCAATATGATAAATACCTTTTTATTTGATTGTATTTTCTCCTCATAGTATTGTGAGATGACGTTGTTTTTTTAAAGTGTGCGATATAAATGAAATGTATTATTATTATTATTATTATTATATATAGTGATGTTTCCTCCTCTCACATGACCTCCTTGTTGAATAAAGTATATATATGTTAGTGATGTTTCCTCCTCTCACATGACCTCCTTGTTGAATAAAGTATATAATGTTAGTGATGTTTCCTCCTCTCACATGACCTCCTTGTTGCGCCGCGGCCCCTCGAACGGTCTGAAGGGGAGGCTGCCGCTCGCTGCGTGGTAGAAAGTGACTCCGATGCTCCACAGATCCACCGTCGCTCCATACTTCTTCTGGTGATCCTTCCTCAGAACGGCTCGCTCGTACATGTCCGGGTGCTGCGGGAATAACACCACAGAAGGAGAGGGTAAAGAACTACTGGGACAACACCAGAGGATAGGGTAAACAACTACTGGGACAACACCAGAGGAGAGGGTAAACAACTACTGGGACAACACCAGAGGAGAGGGTAAACAACTACTGGGACAACACCAGAGGAGAGGGTAAACAACTACTGGGACAACACCAGAGGAGAGGGTAAAGAACTACTGGGACAACACCAGAGGAGAGGTAAACAACTACTGGGACAACACCAGAGGCCTGTACTACGAAGCCGGATCTTCTCTTAGCGAGCTAACTTCAGGGTAAACTCTGGGTTTCCGGTCCTACGACGCTGGTTCTCTTCTTAGCGGGCTAGATCTCCATGGTAACTGATGCTGAGCGGCTAACCTGGTCCGGAGCAGGTTAGGTTCCAGGCTAAGAGATCAACTCAGTGAAAGCACCGCCTGCTGACCAATCAGAGCTCAGTGTGCGGAGTTTAAAGCGATCAAGTCATATTACAGGAGAAAGGAAATACAGAAAACTGCCGTTGCAGGAAAGACGGCCGGCAAAAATCACCGACTGTGTGAACGTGAACATGAATAGAATATCACCTCCCATCTTCAGAGCAATCTGACTATTATAACATTAGCGTTAAGAAAGCTTACTGAAATATCTGCCACAACACAAGTAACCGGATCAAAGTAACATTACGTACAGTCCGCGGCACTGTGAGTGCAGACGTGGATGTGTCCCATTATCATTCATATCACATATATCACATCATAATGTATCATATATTCCTTATCTTAGTCAGCTGAGCCGGATCTGGCCGTGCAGCACTACAGTGTCACATACTGTATGCAGAAGGATTATTTTAAGCAACACATTAAGTTGAGGAAACACTCGAGTCAAATGTAATGAAAGTCAGATCGTGTCTTAGACGGGGCAGTGATATCATGAACCTGTTAATGGACGCATTCAAACACTTGTTCTGTTACCAGCTGTATTCACCTGCAGGTGCAGCTATGTGGCTTTGATCCTGGATCAAGTGTTTAAGTCATGGTGTTAAAGTTTAACGTCTTCATATTTGTCTAATATTATAGTTCACTTTTCATTCAGGAAGTATGACGCTGCGCTGTCAGTGCGCTGTCCATGTTTTTGATTGGTCGAATGCTCCAAATACCGCCCTTTCATGTGAACGCGCACCTAACTAGATAGGACACGGCTGGCTTGAGCGATCCACTTGATAACCAGCGTCGTAGGACCGCTTAGCGAAGAGCGCGTATGTTTTGGATTAGGCCAACCGGCTAACTCAGGTTATGTTGAACCGGCTTCGTCGTACAGGCGTCAGCTGTGTTAGTGTGTGTATGTAATATAGTGTTCCTCACCAGGTGTGTTAGTATGTGTACTCTCCCCAGGTGTGTAACAGGTGTATAGTGTTCCTCACCAGGTACTCCTCTGTCCCGTACAGAGACACAAATGCTCGTCGTCCTCCAGCTCTCGAGCCGCTCCGAAGTCGGTCAGTTTGTAGACGGAGCGCCCGCCCTCTCCGATCACTCGCATGATGTTCCCTGGCTTTATGTCTCTGTGCACGATGCCGTACTCCCTCAGGTGGTTCATCCCCGCCACTGAGAACACACAGGTACACATATCAATACACGGTGGAGGAGGAGCAGCTCATAGAGACTCAACATTCAGAGGTGTTCTCATCAGAAGCTCTGCAGCTACAGGCAGAAGTGGCAATCACATTCTTCTGACCTGACCCCAACAATGCAACATATATAATCAAATACAAATAAAGCATAGTGCAAGAAGTCTATATACACAGGAATGAGTCCTAAAAACCCTGACATGAGTCAGCATTATGAGTCCTGACATGAGTCCTATTATGAGTCCTAACCCCTGACATGAGTCCTGTTATGAGTCCTGTTATGAGTCTTAAACCCTGACATGAGTCCTGTTCTGAGTCCTAACCCCTGACACAAGTCCTGTTATGAGTCTAAACCCTGACATGAGTCCTGTAATGAGTCCTGTTCTGAGTCCTAACCCCTGACACAAGTCCTGTTATGAGTCTAAACCCTGACATGAGTCCTGTTATGAGTCCTAACCCCTGTGATGAGTCCTGTTATGAGTCCTCACCCCTGACATGAGTCCTGTTATGAGTCCTAACCCCTGACATGAGTCCTGTTATGAGTCCTAACCCTGACATGATCCTGTTATGAGTCCTAACCCTGACATGAGTCCTGTTATGAGTCCTAACCCCTGACATGAGTCCTGACATGAGTCCTATGAGTCCTAACCCCTGATATGAGTTCTGTCACGAGTCCTAACCCTGACATGAGTCCTGTAATGAGTCCTGTTATGAGTCCTAACCCCTGACATGAGTCCTGTTACGAGTCCTAACCCCTGTAATGAGTCCTGTTACGAGTCCTAACCCCTGATATGAGTCCTGTTATGAGTCCTAACCCTGACATGAGTCCTGTAATGAGTCCTGTTCTGAGTCCTGTTATGAGTCCTAACCCCTGACATGAGTCCTGTAATGAGTCCTGTTATGAGTCCTAACCCCTTACATGAGTCCTGTAATGAGTCCTAACCCCTGACATGAGTCCTGTAATGAGTCCTAACCCTTACATGAGTCCTGTAATGAATCCTGTTATGAGTCTTAACCCCTGACATGAGTCCTGTAATGAGTCCTGTTATGAGTCCTAACCCTGACATGAATCCTGTAATGAGTCCTGTAATGAGTCTTAACCCCTGACATGAGTCCTGTAATGAGTCCTGTTATGAGTCCTAACCCCTGACATGAGTCCTGTAATGAGTCCTGTTATGAGTCCTAACCCCTGACATGAGTCCTGTAATGAGTCCTGTTATGAGTCTTAACCCCTGACATGAGTCCTGTAATGAGTCCCTAAACCCTGACATGAGTCCTGTTATGAGTCCTAAACCTGACATGAGTCCTGTTATGAGTCCTGTAATGAGTCCTAACCCCTGACATGAGTCCTGTTATGAGTCCTAAACCCTGACATGAGTCCTGTTATGAGTCCTAAACCCTGACATGAGTCCTGTTATGAGTCCTGTAATGAGTCCTCTAATGAGTCCTAACCCTTGACATGAGTCCTGTTATGAGTCCTGTTTGAGTCTGTTATGAGTCCTAACCCTGACATGAGTCCTGTAATGAGTCCTGTTCTGAGTCCTGTTATGAGTCCTAACCCCTGACATGAGTCCTGTAATGAGTCCTAACCCCTGACATGAGTCCTGTAATGAGTCCTGTATGAGTCCTAACCCCTGACATGAGTCCTGTTATGAGTCTTAACCCCTGACATGAGTCCTGTAATGAGTCCTGTTATGAGTCCTAACCCCTGACATGAGTCCTGTAATGAGTCCTAACCCCTGACATGAGTCCTGTAATGAGTCCTAACCCCTGACATGAGTCCTGTTATGAGTCTTAACCCCTGTAATGAGTCCTGTTCTGAGTGACTGACCGACGTCGTGCAGCACGATGAGGAACTCGTCCTCCGGCAGTCCGTATGCGTTGGAGGATTCCTCGAGGACGGTGTAGAGACTTCCACACGGACAATACTCCATCACCAGCACCTTGTGACGGGTGTTAGACTGAGAGAGGATGCACAATAAAAGAAGATTCAATATGAGATCAGATAAGAAAAAATAATAATATAAAAATAAATACAAATGAGAATAATATTAGAAAATTCCGAATAAAACAATTACATAAAAACAAATAAGAATAAAATAGGCATAAAATAAAAATATGAATGAATGAGAATAAATAATAATAGATCTAGTGTGATGAAGGGTCATGTTTCCCAGACCTCCTCCTCCACGGCGAACAGCTTCACGATGTTCTTGTGGTTCAGTTTCTTCAGGACCTCGAACTCTCTCATCTGAACGTCCAGCGGCCGCAGGAAGCTCAGGTTGTTGAACACCTTCACTGCGTACAGGTCGCCCGTTTTCTAACGTTTAATAAAACACAACATCAGTACCTTTACGCTGTAATAACACATGTTCCCCTCGCTACAGACTTTGACCTCCAACTGGGAATCTGACAGGAAGTGCTGGAGAAGCAGGAAGCTGTCTTTATGTAAACAGTCTGTTCAACGTTCAGATCATCTGCCTACCTTCCTGTTTCACAGTAAAAGCAGGGTTAGAGAACTGCAGATAATAGAGAAGTTCCTCCAGTCTACAGATCAGAGGTGTGTCTCTTAAAATGTATATAAGTGTATTATATGTAGTGTAAAAATATATTTTTAAAGAACCCTGAAATCAAAATCAGACTCAGGGACTTTTCATGTAGTTTTTTGCTAGAAATGCATAGTGATAGCCATGCTGCTGCTCTCTGATTGGCTGCAGGCCGTGCAGCTTCTCTGTGATTGGCTGCAGGCCGTGCAGCTTCTCTCTGATTGGCTGCAGGCCGTGCTGCTGCTCTGTGACTGGCTGCAGGCCGTGCAGCTTCTCTCTGATTGGCTGCAGGACGTGCTGCTGCTCTGTGATTGGCTGCAGGCCGTGCTGCTGCTCTGTGACTGGCTGCAGGCCGTGCAGCTTCTCTCTGATTGGCTGCAGGACGTGCTGCTGCTCTGTGATTGGCTGCAGGCCGTGCTGCTGCTGCTCTCTGATTGGCTGTGAGCCGTGCTGCTGCTCTCTGATTGGCTGTGGGCCGTGTTGCTGCTCTCTGATTGGCTCTCACCTTGTGTCTTCCTCTGTAAACATTGGCTGTGGCTCCCTGACCCAGCAGGTCTGAGATCAGCCACAGATAGTTAGTGGTGCTCTGCATGATGACAGATGCAAGGATCCTGGAAAGGTAAACATTAATATATTATTAATACAGAAACAATCATTTATTTAATCTATAAATACAGAAACAATCATTTAGTTAGTTTATAAACATAAAAACAATAATTCATTTAATTTATAAACACAGGAATATGTATATAGATAGAATAATAATGTATTTATATTTCCTCCTGGGACCCAGGATGTAAATGTAGGGTTAAAAAAAACATCTTGCAATTTAGACTTTTTTAATTTAATTGTATTTTTAAATGTTTCAGCATGTCCACTGTAGAGGACGTCGGGACCATTTTAGTTTGAAAAGACAGCCACAATTAACAGATAGACTATGTAACGTATTATGCTTCTAAGTGATATTAATACAAGAATACATTCAGCTTTATTTAAAACATTAATAAGTAATTGATCCGAACATTGCTGTTTATTTGGTCACCAAAAACGAGTTTGTTTTTTGGTGAATCTTTCCAGATCTTCAAAGATTGTAGTAGTACTGAAACTACCTCATTGACTCCAGTCGGCACGCCTGTAGGGTCATCTTGACTAGTGTTATGGATGTGGTCTCCATGGAAACAAACTTGGCATTCCTGAGGCAATTCTCATGTTTCATGGCTCCACTTAAAATAAAAACAACAATAAGACAGGCGTGCTCCTCTTGGCCCACAGAGGGCCATGTCTTTCCAGCTCGTCCCTATCTGTCTCTCTGTCTGTATCTGTGCGCTCATGGAGCCTCCTGCATCTTCCCCCCCCCCCCCCTTCTTCTTGACCCTCTCTATCCCAGGTGTGAAAGCCTCATCCCTCTCATCATCTGAATCTCCCTGAACTATCTGGTACAGAAAATGTCTGCTTCAGTTCCGTCTCCTGCAACAATATTGATCATTAAGTCCATGAAGACGGTCCTGACGTCCACTAGGATGGACATTTATAAAAGGCTGTTATTTCAAAACTTGAATTATTGAATTGCTTTCAGAACTAATGATATAGTTCCTCACATGTTAATAAACAAGAACGTATAGGATTTTCATGGTAAAAATAACAATTATTCAACAATATTTGACTTCTCCTCCTGCTTCTATAACACTTAGTTTTTGGTATGCCAGCCATTTTGGTGAAAAGAAAGAAACTTCCCAGCATGCAATTTTAACCATATCACTGGAAAGACCAGGATGTCCTCTGTACAGTACATCAGGACTGATAGATGTCCTCTGTACAGTACATCAGGGACTGATAGATGTCCTCTGTACAGTACATCAGGTACTGATAGATGTCCTCTACAGTACATCAGGGACTGATAGATGTCCTCTGTACAGTACATCAGGGACTGATAGATGTCCTCTACAGTACATCAGGGACTGAAGATGTCCTCTGTACAGTACATCAGGGACTGATAGATGTCCTCTGTACAGTACATCAGGGACTGATAGATGTCCTCTGTACAGTACATCAGGGACTGATAGATGTCCTCTGTACAGTACATCAGGGACTGATAGATGTCCTCTGTACAGTACATCAGGGACTGATAGATGTCCTCTACAGTACATCAGGGACTGATAGATGTCCTCTGTACAGTACATCAGGGACTGATAGATGTCCTCTGTACAGTACATCAGGGACTGATAGATGTCCTCTGTACAGTACATCAGGGACTGATAGATGTCCTCTGTACAGTACATCAGGGACTGATAGATGTCCTCTGTACAGTACATCAGGGACTGATAGATGTCCTCTGTACAGTACATCAGGGACTGATAGATGTCCTCTGTACAGTACATCAGGGACTGATAGATGTCCTCTGTACAGTACATCAGGGTATAGATGTCCTCTGTACAGTACATCAGGGACTGATAGATGTCCTCTGTACAGTACATCAGGGACTGATAGATGTCCTCTGTACAGTACATCAGGGACTGATAGAGTAAAGGAGATGCATGTTAACAAAATGTCCACTAGTGGGCTGGGTCCCAGGAGGATAAATATTTTAAAGCAAAATGTACTTAGATATGAACTAAGATACTAACCATTGATCTTGTGCATACATACAGAGAATACATTAAAATAAATACAATAAAATAACCCTAAATTAGAGTTTAAGAATGACATAAAAACACGTAATAATTCATTCATTCATTACATAAACATAAAACGCTAAAGTAAGAATGTGAAATAAACATATTTATATAAACATAAGAATGTAAAGTGATATAATAATAGTTTAGTGAATTCATAAATTAGATGAACAAACTTCTCCACGTTACGTTACCCTACGTCATTACGCAATGGTGACGTCAGTGTGTGGGAAACTCCCGTTCATAAACCTGACGATGATTGTTAAGGTTTTTATTGTTTTAAAAAAGATGTGATGATTTGTTTACCTGACGCTGCTGTGGGACAACCCGCCATCTTTACGGACACCAAACACGTGAAATGATCCATAAACAAAGCCAGCAGCTGATATAAACTCATACTTATATATTTACAAGTAACCATAGATTATATTTAAAGGTGTAGAAATCAACTGTTTGTGGTTTTTTGTCAGGAAATGTTGTTATTTCCGATTTATTTTCCACCCGCGAAACCGAAACACGATCATTTCTCAACATTCAAATCGTCCCAACCTTAACGGAACGCAGAGTCCGTTAGCTAACACTCCCACCTACAGAACGGTACCGATGACTCAAACACATTTAAAGGCTTTGTTGTTAAAATCACTGTTTTTATTTTTGTTTATTTCCTCACCTATTTTCTGCGGCCTCTTCTTCCGCTGTTCCCTGGACACGTGACTGCAGCGGCGACCAATCAGCGCGGAGAGTGAGGCAAAAGGGGACGCGGTAGAAATACCGTAATACTCAGAGTAGCAGCGGCTTATTAAATTACTAATAACAATGATTTTATCGCACTTTTCCTGGTGCTAAAATACATTTACAAGCAACTAAAGATACATAACTCTTCTTATAATCTCTTACATTTAATAAGACCCGTTTTTAATGGACTAATAATGTGTTCTGCCTCAGTTAAATGTACCAATCCTGGCTGTGACGGTTACTACGGTATGTGAAAATAGAAACCTAAGTCTCTGCTATGAGGGCCAATCAGAGCGCAGTGAGGCAAAGGGAACGCCCCCTTTACCTCACTCTGCGCTCTGATTGGCCCTAACATAGCAGACAGTTAGCCCTGTATTAATTACCGTAACACTTAAAGAAGCAGCGGGTGATTAAAACCCACATCTTAGCTTCTGATAGGAGAAGAACGACTTATCTCTTTTTCTATAGGACAGGTTATATAAGTTATGTTTCAGTGACTGTATAGATATGGTCTGTTATCTATATGATGCATAATGGTTACTGCAGAGCTGCTATGGAGGCCCTGGTGTCCATAAAGATGAATAATGACACAGACTCGTTTTTAAAAGTTCACTCACTTTATATTTAACAAAAGAAAAAGAGTCAGCGTTTGATACAGAAGGCTGCGGCGGGCATGAAACGTCGCCATATAAAAAACGTACAGTCAGTGGAAATTAAACGTACAAAGCACCATGAGAGCAAACAAAATAAACAACAACAACAACTTCTGTTTTCGTGTCCGAGCTCCTCCGATAAAACCTGGAGACAAAAGTGCTTCTTAGACAAAAACATTTTTCTACTGTCTTTGACGTTTTTTAACAACGTCCGTCTCGACCTGTACAAGACGTCCAAAGCTAGCCCGAACTCGGAGAAGGAAAAAACGGTTTTAGTGTTTTTTTCTATTAATTTAAAGGTTAGCGTTTTATTGTAAATCTTATAAAAAGGCTGGGTATCAAAACAAAATAATGTATTTGAAGGTAGTATAAGTCGTCTTCGATAAAAGTGGAAAATGTAACAAATAAACGGGGAAAAATGCAAATGTTTTAACAATAAAATCACAAATTAACGACTTTCTTTCCGCATGAATTTGTGATTTTAATCCTGAAAATCCCAAAATTTAACCACTTTAATTGCCAGAGAAGATCCTTATTGTTCCCTGGGTAAAAACGCGATTTAATTTTCTTTGTATTAACATGTTCGTATAAGTGTTCAGATTTAATAAAAAAAATATATATCAAACATAGTATCACGATGATTAACAGAAAATAAAAAAGCGATACCCATCCCTTTAAAGATCAGAAATTATTGTTATAAACGTTCCTATTTCACACCTTTAATTTAAAATCTTTATTTCTCGTTAATTCGTTAAATTTCTCCTTTTCCCCGAGTTGGCTATCTTTGTTTTGATTCGCTCTTAACCGATCAAAAACGTCCGTTATCAACTTTTACTGTGAGGTTTGTACCAGAAACTAAGATAAGATCCTGTAAAGTGCAGAAGTCAGAGGATGAGAACGTCTCCAGAACTAAATGTGTTTCAGTTTGATGTAAAGAAGGTACCACAGATACGCCAACAGCTCATCTTCAGAGACATGTTCTGATCAATTAGTGTAGAAAAACTGGGGAAATTAGTTCATTTTTGTCCAAAAACGTAACTCTACGGAGGCAGTTATGAAGCAAACATTCGTAGCTACGTAATTTGGGCCTTTTTTAAACCCAAGACGACATGTTTCTAGCCAAAAAAAGAAAAATGCACCAAAAATGTGCATCCGAATTAAAAGCTTTTGCACCAAATATCTTAAAAATGGCCTCAAATGATTCCCTTTTTAAAATAAATACTAAGAATGAAGAGTGGATATTAGAGCTGGGCATCAAAAGTGAGTATTTATATAGATGTTTAGTTTTTGTCTCATGTGAATGACCAAAAGGAGTTTGTGGTATTAAAACTAAATTCAGCTTTTTATCATTTTTCCCCCAAAAATCTACAAAACAAACGAAATTTGATTTTTTTCCCAAATATTAAACTTGTATTTGTTATTGGTGACACCCAGCTCTAAACATCTACACTTAACATTATTAAACAGTTCATTTCATATAAAATGTTCACAACATTTGATCGTCTAAGATTTTGTCTTTTTAGTTTTTAATGTATTTTTAGAAATGCACTTAAATTGAGGGAAAATGTACTGAAAAAACTAAATTAAAAGTGTCTCATGATGATGATGAGATGATGATGATGATGAAACATTAAGATTGTCAGATTCATGCTGGTGTTATTTTTTTAAACTAAAAACATCTTGACGATTAAACTCTCCAAAAATATATTTCTGGTCGTCACGAGAAGCAGAAACACACGAAGCAGATTCACACAAAAAGATATTATTGTTAATTATTGATCCTCCTGTGGTCCCAACGTCTGCCTCCGTTAAAGATCAAATACAGATATTATTTTGGCACAGAAACCTGGATATGTTCTGAGATTGTCGCCGTACGTTTGGAGTGAGACTCTGTAGAAAAATATAATGAGGCAATATAAAAAAAGACGGAATGAAAAGTACTGCGATGGATAGATTTACAATGATTTCTCTATATAGCTTATAAATACGATATCTACACAATATGTGGTACAAAAATACTATATAGCATTTAGTGGGCACTGGATTTCCTGTGTGTGTGTGTGTGTGTGTGTGTGTGTTTTATCCTCAAAGTAACGACAACGTACAAAACAAATAAAAATGGGACTGTCAGGCACAAGGTCGTGTTCACGGGGAAACAGAAAAGGGTACGAACACGTGGAATAACACGTGGAGTAACACGTACGAGAGTAACACGTACGAACACGTGGAGTAACACGTACGAACACGTGGAGTAACACGTACGAACACGTGGAATAACACGTACGAACACGTGGAATAACACGTACGTTTTGGTATTTAATCCCGTCTGAACTTCATGATGATTGGAGGAGTCATGTGACGCCTGATTTGAACATTTAGCGTCTTATTTGTTTTAAGTGTTTTTGTACGGAGGCCCTACAGCGCCTTATTCGTGAAAAAAATTAAATAATAATAATAATTACTGCGCCAGGAAATGTGGGTTTTATACAAAATAAAAACTCAGATTGAATCATTTTGTATTTAAATGATTGATTAAAACAATTTTAAATACATGTTGTTTTATTATTATAAGACTTGGCGTCATGATTAAGCGAGAGATTAAAGTGTTTAATTAATCATAATTGATTTTCTTAAAATGTTGCAGGAAACGTTATTCCTCCGAACCCGTTTCCTCTGGCTCTGTAATTCATTCATTATGTTTTGCTCAGGGAACAAGAGCAAAACATAGTTCTCCACAAAAACGAGTCGATTGTCTTCTTTGAGTTTTGTCCCCTCAGGGCCTCCGTAGAGTGTACATCTCGTTAGTGTTACTGCTTCCTGATGATCACATGACTGTATTTCTTCTGGTGATTTTTGGCATCAGATAACCTGTCTGTCTGTCACCTGTCTGTCTGTCCTTCTGCCTGTCTCCCTCCCTCTTTAAGGCATAACGTATATTCGTGACGATTTGAATAATAAAACCTTTTTTGTCTTTTTAAAAAAAAAAATGTACAAAGTGTCTGAATACAAAGCTCTCAGTTCGTCAGTGACTGTATATAAGAAAATATAAAATATGTAATTTTTTTCTTTTTCAATGTACAAATGCTCCTCTCGTCGCCTGCAGCCTCATATTATGAACAATTGCTATTTACAGGGTAGGGAGGGGGGGGAAAGAGGTGCATTGTGGGATCAGGATGAGTCTGTGCATGGCGAGGGGGGGAGGGGGGGGAAAGAGGTGCATTGTGGGATCAGGATGAGTCTGTGCATGGCGAGGGGGCGAGGGGGGGAGGGGGGGGAAAGAGGTGCATTGTTTTAGCAGCTCTTATGTCTTCTCATTGTCCTGTTTCCATTCTTACCCTGCACTGAACTTGAATGACTGACTACTAAAGCTCCAGCTCATCTGATTGTCGCCTGGCTCGCCCTCTTTAAGGCATAACGTACATTAAGGTGGATCTTTAATAATAAAACCTTTTTTGGTGCTATTTACAGTAAAAACAGGTGCATTATGGGTTGTTTTTCAGGACGAATGTGTGCAGGGTGGGGGTGGGGGGGAAGAGGTGCAATGTGGGATCAGGATGAGTCTGTGCATGGCGAGGGGGGGGGGGGGTACAGGTGGTTGTAGCTCTCTCAGTGAAGGGGGAGGGGGGGCAGCTCTCCTCCGCAGACAGGTATTGGCTGCGGGGGGTGGGCGGGGGGGGGAGGGGCTCCGAGTCGTAGTCAGGTCGCTGCCGTAGCCTTTAGCTCCTCCTCCGTTAGCCACGTTAGCTCCCCCGTTAGAGTGTAGCATCGGGGGCCGGCGGGCGGGGGTGCAGTCGCTGTCGCAGACGTCCGTGCTGCAGGGGGTCGTCGGGGGGGCGAAGTGACGGTAGGAGTAGGGTCTGTAGCTGGGAGGGGGAGATGTTGTTATTAGATATTAATGATAGCAAAACAGAAATGGAAGCATTGAATAAAATCTAAATAATAATGATTTCAAATACCTCAAATACATTCCTCCAAAAACGTTTATTTCTATTTTCACATAAATGTACAACTGAAATCTCAAATATAAGAGTTTTAATCCCAGAGAGTGTGTATACTGTGTTTACTGTATATACTGTGTATACTGTGTTTACTGTATATACTGTTTACTGTATATACAGTATACTGTGTATACTGTGTATACTGTATATACTGTATATACTGTGTTTACTGTATATACTGTGTTTACTGTATATACAGTATACTGTGTATACTGTATATACTGTGTATACTGTATATACTGTGTATACTGTGTTTACTGTATATACTGTGTTTACTGTATATACAGTATACTGTGTTTACTGTATATACAGTATACTGTGTATACTGTATATACTGTATATACTGTGTTTACTGTATATACTGTGTTTACTGTATATACAGTATACTGTGTATACTGTATATACTGTGTTTACTGTATATACAGTATACTGTGTATACTGTATATACTGTGTATACTGTATATACTGTGTTACTGTATATACAGTATACTGTGTTTACTGTATATACAGTATACTGTGTATACTGTATATACTGTATATACTGTGTTTACTGTACATACAGTGTTACTGTACATACTGTGTTTACTGTACATACTGTACATACTGTGTTTACTGTACATACTGTGTTTACTGTACATACTGTACATACTGTTTTACTGTACATACTGTGTTTACTGTACATACTGTATATACTGTGTTTACTGTACATACTGTGTTTACTGTACATACTGTGTTTACTGTACATACTGTATATACTGTGTTTACTGTACATACTGTGTTTACTGTACATACTGTGTTTACTGTACATACTGTGTTTACTGTATACTGTGTTTACTGTACATACTGTATATACAGTATGTACTGTATATACATACTGTACATACTGTACATACTGTACATACTGTGTTTACTGTACATACTGTGTTTACTGTATATACTGTACATACTGTGTTTACTGTATATACTGTGTTACTGTACATACTGTGTTTACTGTATACTGTATATACTGTGTTTACTGTACATACTGTGTTTACTGTACATACTGTGTTTACTGTATATACTGTGTTTACTGTACATACTGTGTTTACTGTATATACTGTGTTTACTGTACATACTGTGTTTACTGTACATACTGTGTTTACTGTACATACTGTGTATACTGTACATACTGTGTTTACTGTACATACTGTGTTTACTGTACATACTGTGTTTACTGTACATACTGTGTATACTGTATATACTGTGTTTGTATCCAGGTGTGCTGTAGTCACCTGTAGGAGCGGTGTGTGGAGGGCTGTTGGAGGAATACCCAAACTCCATGGTGTACTGAGAGCGGACCGTCGCTGGAGAGGGGGGAGGGTTCAGGATCTGAAACACACAAATATAAATATATCTATACGTCATTATATCTAAACATAGTGAATATATATAGTATATATATATATATATATATATATATATGCTGTCTCACCGGGGGGAAGTAGGTCCCCTTGGTGCTGGAGGAGCTGCTGGACGAGGCTCCGGTGACGTGAGCTCGGTCGTACGGAGGACTCCTCCCATTATACTGAGAGAGCCAATCACTGACTTCCCTCTGGACATACCTGAGAGAGAGAGAGAGAGAGAGAGCGAGAGCGAGAGAGCGAGAGAGAGAGCGAGAGAGAGAGCGAGAGCGAGAGAGCGAGAGAGAGCACGAGAGAGAGAGAGAGAGCGAGAGAGAGCGCGAGAGAGAGCGCGAGAGAGAGAGCGAGAGAGAGCGAGAGCGAGATAGAGCGAGAGAGAGCGCGAGAGAGAAAGAGAGAGAGCGAGAGAGCGAGAGAGAGAAAGAGAGAGAGCGAGAGAGAGAGAGAAAGAGAGAGAGCGAGAGAGAGACAGGTGAGAGAGACAGGTGAGAGAGACAGGTGAGAGAGAGAGAGAGAGAGAGACAGGTGAGAGAGAGAGAGAGAGACAGGTGAGAGAGAGAGAGAGAGAGAGAGAGACAGGTGAGTAAAACTAATTATAGACATATCAAATAAAAGATATATGTTGAGAAATGGTGCGGGCGTATATGAAATATGTTATTAAATATAAAATAGATATTATATATATATATATATTTACCTGGTAGAGAGCTGGATAAAGACCCCGGGTGGGGGACGTATCCCAGCGGGACGGACGAGGGTCCCGTCACCACGAAGTCGTTGGTCACGGTCTGTCCGTCGTCCTTCAGCTGAGGACAGAGCACTCGCTGACAACGAAGTAAACTGCCCCCACCACGAAGAGCGACATCACAACGCCTACTATAGACACTATGGTGTTATTAGAGGGGGGGGGGGGCTCCTCTGTGGGGTCTGAGGAGGAGGAGGAGGAGGAGGAGGAGGAGGAGGAGGAGGAGGAGGAGGAGGAAGGAGAGGAGGAGGAGGAGGAAGGAGGAGGAGGAGGAAGGAGAGAGGAGGAGGAGGAGGGAGAGGAGGGAGAGGAGGAGGAGGGAGAGGAGGAGGAGGAGGAGGAGGGAGAGGAGGAGGAGGGGGGGAGGAGAGGAGGAGGAGGAGGGAGAGGAGGAGGGAGAGGAGGAGGAGGAGGAGGAAGAGGAGAGGAGAGGAGGAGGAAGAGGAGGAGAGGAGAGGGGAGGAGGAGGGAGAGGAGGAGGAGGAGGAGGAAGAGGAGGAAGAGGAGGGAGAGGAGGAGGAGGAGGAGGAGGAGGAGGGAGAGGAGGAGGAGGAGGAGGAGGAAGAGGAGGAAGAGGAGGAGGAGGAAGAGGAGGAAGAGGAGGAAGAGGAGGAGGGAGAGGAGGAGGAGGAGGAGGGAGAGGAGGAGGAGGAGGAGGAGGAAGAGGAGGAAGAGGAGGAGGGAGAGGAGGAGGAGGAGGAGGGAGAGGAGGAGGAGGAGGAGGAGGAGGAGGAGGAGGAGGAGGAGGAGGAGGAGGAGGAGGAGGATTGTTAAAACACAATTTTTTTAAATGTATTTTTTATTTTATTACGTAAAGAAATTGAAATTAAATAATTCCTAAAAAATGATTAAATTATAAATTGAAATCACCCAGAAACGGATACATAACAAACTTTTTTTTTTAATGTATTCCTAAAATCAAATATAATTGAATTCATAAAAAGGAATGTTCATATATCTCTACATTAATATGATCATGGGACTCCAGTGTTTCCCTAGGTGCACTGCTTTGGGGGGTGCTGCCTGGGGGGGGGTGCTGCCTGGGGGGGGGTGATGCCTGGGGGGGGGGGGTGCTGCCTGAGGGGGGGGGTGCTGCCTGAGCGGGGGGGGGTGCTGCCTGAGCAGAATTTTATTTTTTTAATGTTTTTTTTAAAATATATATATATATAAATATATTTTTAAAAAAACATTAAAAAAAATAAAATTATAATTCTTTTTTTTTTTTTTTTAAACACCTTGAATTTCAGGGGGGGGGCGCCGTTGGCGGGGCGCAGCGCCCCTCCAAGACAATGGTAGGGGAAACACTGGACTCACAGCAGCCGATCTCGTCATTAATATGAACATGGGACTCACAGCAGCCGATCTCGTCCGAGTTGTCGGAGCAGTCCGTGTTGTGGTCGCACTTCTTGTGTTTCCCGATGCACTGCCCGTTAGAGCAGGAGAACTGATCGGGGGGCAGCGCACTGCAGGGGGGGGACACAACATATTACATCAACTCTTTAAACTAACTAACTCGTTTCAGACCACATGAGTAGTCTCACCTTCACCTGTTAGCTGTCTCTCAGGTGTGTCTCAGGTAGCAACCTGTCTCACTTCACACTCCTCTCTGCTACCTCTCTCAGGTGTGTTATCTCTCTCTCAGGTGTGTTATCTCTCTCTCTCTCTCTCTCTCAGGTGTGTTATCTCTCTCTCTCAGGTGTGTTAACTCTCTCTCTCTCTCAGGTGTGTTGTCCTCTCTAAGGTGTGTTATCTCTCTCTCAGGTGTGTTAACTCTCTCTCTCTCTCAGGTGTGTTGTCTCTCTCTCAGGTGTGTGTCTCTCTCTAAGGTGTGTAACTCTCTCTCAGGTGTGTTAACTCTCTCAGGTGTGTTGTCTCTCTCTCAGGTGTGTTAACTCTCTCTCAGGTGTGTTAATTCTCTCAGGTGTGTTAACTCTCTCTCAGGTGTGTTAACTCTCTTTCTCTCTCAGGTGTGTTAACTCTCTTCTCTCTCAGGTGTGTTGTCTCTCTCTCAGGTGTGTTAACTCTCTCTCAGGTGTGTTAACTCTCTCTCAGGTGTGTTGTCTCTCTCAGGGTGTTAACTCTCTCTCAGGTGTGTTATCTCTCTATCTCTCAGGTGTGTTATCTCTCTCTCTCTCTCTCTCTCTCTCTCTCTCAGGTGGTTAACTCTCTCTCAGGTGTGCTAACTCTCTCTCTCTCTCAGGTGTGTTGTCTCTCTCTCAGGCGTGTTAACTCTCTTCAGGCGTGTTAACTCTCTCTCAGGCGTGTTAACTCTCTCTCAGGTGTGCTAACTCTCTCTCTCTCTCAGGTGTGTTGTCTCTCTCTCAGGTGTGTTAACTCTCTCTCAGGCGTGTTAACTCTCTCTCAGGTGTGTTAACTCTCTCTCAGGCGTGTTAACTCTCTCAGGTGTGTTAACTCTCTCTCAGGGTGTTAACTCTCTCTCAGGTGTGTAACTCTCTCTCAGGCGTGTTAACTCTCTCTCAGGTGTGTTAACTCTCTCTCAGGTGTGTTGTCTCTCTATCTCTCTCTCTCTCTCTCTCTCAGGTGTGTTATCTCTCTCTCTCAGGTGTGTTAACTCTCTCTCTCTCAGGTGTGTTGTCTCTCTCTAAGGTGTGTTGTCTCTCTCTAAGGTGTGTTAACTCTCTCTCAGGTGTGTTAACTCTCTCAGGGTGTGTTGTCTCTCTCTCAGGTGTGTTAACTTCTCTCAGGTGTGTTAATTCTCTCAGGTGTGTTAACTCTCTCTCAGGTGTGTTAACTCTCTTTCTCTCTCAGGTGTGTTAACTCTCTTTTCTCTCAGGTGTGTTGTCTCTCTCTCAGGTGTGTTGTCTCTCTCAGGTGTGTTAACTCTCTCTCAGGTGTGTTAACTCTCTCTCAGGTGTGTTGTCTCTCTCAGGTGTGTTAACTCTCTCTCAGGTGTTGTCTCTCTATCTCTCTCTCTCTCTCTCTCTCTCTCTCTCAGGGTGTTATCTCTCTATCTCTCTCAGGTGTGTTAACTCTCTCTCAGGTGTGTTAACTCTCTCTCTCTCTCAGGTGTGTTGTCTCTCTCTCAGGTGTGTTAACTCTCTCACAGGTGTGTTAACTCTCTCAGGTGTGTTAACTCTCTCTCAGGTGTGTTGTCTCTCTCTCAGGTGTGTTAACTCTCTCAGGTGTGTTAACTCTCTCTCAGGTGTGTTATCTCTATCTCAGGTGTGTTATCTCTCTATCTCTTCTCTCTCTCTCTCTCAGGTGTGTTATCTCTATCTCTCTCTCTCTCTCAGGTGTGTTGTCTCTCTCTCAGGTGTGTTAACTCTCTCTCAGGTGTGTTAACTCTCTCTCTCTCTCTCTCAGGTGTGTTAACTCTCTCTCTCTTCTCTCTCTCTCTCTCAGGTGTGTTGTCTCTCTCAGGTGTGTTAACTCTCTCTCAGGTGTGTTAACTCTCTCAGGGTGTTAACTCTCTCTCAGGTGTGTTAATTCTCTCAGGTGTGTTAACTCTCTCTCAGTGTGTGTTAACTCTCTCTCAGTGTGTTGTCTCTCTCTCAGTGTGTTAACTCTCTCTCAGGTGTGTTAACTCTCTCTCTCAGGTGTGTTTCTCTCTCTCAGGTGTGTTTCTCTCTCTCAGGTGTGTTCTCTCTCTCAGGTGTGTTCTCTCTCTCAGGTGTGTTTCTCTCTCTCAGGTGTGTTGTCTCTCTCTCAGGGCTTCATCACATGACTTTGAGTGGAGCCAGAAGTTGGAGTACCAAACACTGACTCCAGGTAATCATCTGAGTACCTCACTGAGAAAGTTATGTGCACCCCTGCTTATACCAATGGAAGGGGTTAGGGTCTCAGGTGTGTTATCTCTCTCTCTCTCAGGTGTGTTATCTCTCTCTCAGGTGTGTCTCAGGTGTGCTACCTGTCTCACCTTCACACTCCCTCTCGTCGGTCCCGTCCTGGCAGTCCTTCTCTCCGTTGCACCTGAGTTTCATCTCGATGCACTGCCTGCTGTCGCACTGGAACTCCTCCTCGGAGCACACGGGGCAGTTCTGCTCGTCGCTGCTGTCGTCACATTCTGGATATCCATCACAGCGCCAGGCGTGAGGAATACAGTCCACTTCCCCTGAGCTGCAGGAGAACTGATCAGGGGAGCAGGTGGGAGGCTCTGAGGGGGAGAGGGGGGTTAGTGATTTGTCAAAATTCTGACTTTTTTCAACAACAAAAAGATTCTGACTTTTTTCACAAAATCTTACATTTCTGTATTTTTTCAAAAAATTGCAAAACAATTATTTATTTCTAAAAATTCGGACTTTTCTCAAAATCTTAATATTCTGACTTTTTTAAAATGTCAAAAATTCGGACTTTCTACAAAATTCGGATTTTTTCTTACAATTCAGACTTTTTTCTCAAAACCTCAAAAGTCTGACTTTTACCTAAAAAAAAACAAAACTCTAAATTCTGATTTTTTCTCAATTCTTACAATTCTGACTTTTTTTGAAAACTCACTGTTTATAATGCTGCAAGAGCTAAATCAGAAGGTCTAGGTAGGACATAAGCACTTAAACCGGAAATGGGAAAAGGGGCGTGGCTACATAAGGTGAATATAAAAAGGTGTGTTCAGGGCCTTACCTCCACAGGAGAGCTCGTCCTGCAGCAGCACCAGGTGAACAGGACACGAGCACCTGGTCGTCCCGTCTCCCTTCACGATGCAGATGTGGGAGCAGCCGCCATTCTCCCAGGTGCACGGGTGTTTACCTGTGGGGGGTGGGGTGGAGTTCATTTATAACATTAAAGGTCTCCTATCATGCAAAAGTCACTCTCTGATGTCTTTCAACATCACCATGTGTCCCCGGTGTGTCAGGAGACTCACAAAGTGATGTCTTCTCTACATCCATGTGTCCCCCGTGTGTCCCCGTTGTGTCAGGAGACTCACTAAGTGTCAGGAAATAAACCCCTCTCTCTTCTCCTCCGTACCCACATCTCTAAAAACGGGGAACAACGGAGCTGATCCAGATTTGCTGCGTCATGACCACATTACTCAAATGTGGGCGGGCTTTACACCCACGGGCCAATCAGAAACGTTGCTGTCAGAAACAATGAGACGTGTTCTGGAAGTAATATGGTCTGTGTTTACATTAGCATGCTAACACTCAGAGCTAACCTGTGCTGGAGAGAGTATGTGTGAAGAAGCCAGTCATCTCTTTAGTAACAGCTGGGAGAGAGGGGGAAGAGGCTAGAATGATCTGTTTGGTGTTTGGAGCAAAACACTTCAGAGACATGTTTTTTATATATTTGTATATATCTGAGACCTGTAATATATGCCTAAAGATAGTATAATAGGAGACCTTTAAATAAAATGGAGGTTCTTTTACTCACTGTACTTTAATGATGTTTATTTATAACATTTAGAAGTATTAACTCACTGTACTCCCGCATGTCGAGCTCGTGCACGGCGTGGATGTCGCTCAGGTAGGCGATGCGCGCCTGGATCTTGGTTCTTCCCTCCCGGGTGTTCTTGTCGATGCGCTCGATCATCTGCTGCTGCTTGTCGATCCAGTAGAGGTGCCCCCCGAACACCGTGAGCCCCACCGGCTGCAGGATGTTCGAGTCCGCCATCACGATGCGGTTCGCTCCTGAGATTTAAACACAGGAACCACGGGGGAAACACAAAGAAACAGGTTGGAGGAAAAAAGGCTTCAGGGAGAGGAAACTGAACGGGAGGCAAACTGAGGGGGAGGAGGGGGGGGAGGACACACACACCCAACGTCAGCTGTATATCACTTAACACACTGAAACTGAAACAGACTGTAACACACTAACACACTGTGACACACTGTGACACACTGTAACACAGAGACACACAAGACACACTGTAACACACAGAGACACACAGAGACACACTGTAACACACAGAGACACCACTGAGACACTGTACACACAGACACACTGAGACACACTGAGACACACTGTAACACACAGTAACACACAGACACACTGAGACACACTGTACACATTGTGACACACAGACACACTGTAACACACTGTAACACACAGACACACTGAGACCATTGTGACACACAGACACATTGAGACACACAGTAACACACTGTGACACATTGTGACACACAGACACACTGTAACACACTGTAACACACAGACACACTGTAACACACTGTAACACACTCACATATTATCCCTGTAGTCCTTATGGTTTTATTAAATAAGTGTTTCGTTGAGGAACAATGTTTTTTTTAAGGTGTTTTTTTGCAATTTCTTGATTTTTTTCAAGAAAATATCCAATATTTGAGATCTTTTAACTTATAATGTATAAAATGTATGTTATCTTTCTCGGAAATACAATTTTAATTCTCTATTTTTTTATTTTTCTTAGAAAATTCAATATTTACATTTAAATTGTTCCATGTACCCCTCCTCCTCCTCCTCCTCCTCCTCCTCCTCCTCCTCCTCCTCTCCTCCTCCTCCTCCTCCTCCTCCTCCTCCTTCCTCCTCCCCTCCTCCTCCTCCTCCCTCTCCTCCTCCTCCGATTTTTTTAATTCCTTAATTCCCCGGAGTATCAGGAATGTGCTGAGCTCGGCTCGACGCCAGATCTCTCTGTTCTCACATTACCTGATCTAAGACTGGAGGTTTTCTGCTGGATTTTGACCAATAATGCATCTTTTGTAAATAAAACAACATCAAAATAAGTAATGAGTAAATAAAATGTATTCCAGGGTTGAAGTCGTAAATAACCACAGAAAGAAAAACCTGCTTATTTCCTGATAATTAAGTCATGAATTGAAATTTAAAGCGGTGAATTTATGAGATTTAAACAGTAGATGACATCACTACGGATCACTCGCGCTCCTATTGGCTAGCGCTCCAACACATTGTACGTGATAGGCTAAGAGGCGGGACATCTAAGACTGGACCAATGAAACAAAGCGGATCCTCACCGGAGAGGTCGCTGCTCTCGATCCTCCGCAGGTCCGAGTCGACCCAGAACAGTTCCCCAGCTCGTTGTCGATGGCCAGAGCGACCGGTTTCCCCAAGCCGCTGAAGAACAGAACCTCTCGCTCCGTCCCGCCCAGCGCCGCGCGCTCGATCTTTGGGGAGCGCTCCTGCAG
>JAAKFY010000003.1:26185516-26198016 GCA_011823955.1 Dissostichus mawsoni
CTGCTTGTCCAGCGGGTCGTAGTCGATGGCGCGGACGTTCCTCAGGCTGTGGATGGGCAGGATGATGTCGGGGCTCTGCTGCTCGTCCATCACCATGCGGTTAATGGCCGTCTTCTGGCTGAACAGCAGGAAGGAGGTGGGGCTGCAGGGGAACAAACAGGGGGTTAAAATGATACCAGGAGACACTTTGACGTATTATTGCGTTATTTAAGGTTTTCATATTCAAACATATTTATAAGAAACAAGGCAACTGTGGGAATAATGTCCCACAGATATTAGCAAATAATTCAAAAGTAACAGGGGGGTTAAAATGATGTCAAGAGAGACACTCTGTTCCTCCTCCAAACTCAAAGAGCTTCAGGTTCAATTCTGTACAAAAATATAAAAATCCTGAAAAGTAAAAATTCTGAGGAAATTCTGAAAAATGTAAAAAAAATCTGAGAAACATCTGGAAAAAAATCAAGACACTTGACTTATTACTGGCTATTTAAATCATACGTCAGGGCGACTATAGGAGCCTATTTCTGGTATTAATAGGCGCTTTCACACCGGAGAACTTTTCCCAGGAATAGTTCCGTAGTTCCTGGGATTTTGCGTTCACACCAAAAAGATCTGGAACTAGAACTTTTTTTCGGGAACCTTTTCCCCCCTTTTCAGTCCCTGCTAGAGAGGTGGTTCTTTCCTGGGGGGGAAAATATTCCAGTTTCTGATTGGCTGGGCGAATTGCAAACCACGCTCTGAAAAGTTTTTGTGAAGCCGCCATTTTATTTGCTCGCATTAGCATTATTAGCATTAGCATTAGCCCAGCGCACCAACGGAGAGAGACTAACTTATGGCAACACAAAAGAAAACATGGGAGCGGTGGAGATGAGGAGGTGTCGGCGCTTCTGGCGATTTACTCGGAAGGCTTCAGTAGAAGCTGCTGGGAGTCCCAGCAGCTTCTACTGAAGCCAGTCCCCAACTCCGGGGACTTCCGGGGGGACTTCGGGTGGCAGTATACGCCGTGAAGTTGTTTGCGGCCTGCCAGTAAAACCAAAGCAGGAGAAGAAGAAGTGACGTCAGCGGCTTCCTTTCACTAAGCCTCCCTCAGGGAACGCGATCTGCTAGATAGTTCAGGAACTAAAGAGTTCCGGGAAACTAAGTTCCGGGAACTATTCCTGGAAAAGTACTTGGTGTGAAAGCGCCTAATCTCACCGCTGCAGGTCTTGTTGTCTCCGTTGAGCAGGAAGTGGGCGGGGCATCCACAGACGAAGCCGCTGATTGGCACGGCGAGGCACAGGTGAGAGCAGTGCCCATTGGTTGCGGCGCAGGCGTTCCAGCCCCCCTGCCGTGACGAGTGGAACACCAGGATGTCCATCACGTAGTCCAGGTGGCCCTGAATCACGGTTCGATTCTGCCCGCTGGTCTTGTTGGCGCGCTCGATGCTGCGCTGGCTCCAGTCCGTCCAGTAGATGTAGTCTGGTACTGGGTGAGGCCGAAGGGGTGAGGGAGGTCGTCTGCTATACCTCCCGCTCCTCACCTGAAGGGGGGAGAGAGAGGGAGACAGGGGGGTTAACATGAGAAGGGGTGAGGGAGGGTCGCTATCACCTCCCGCTCCTCACCTGAAGGGGGGAGAGAGGGGGGGTTAGAAGAGCTGGTTATTACCCCTTTATTAGCTCTGAAATGTACTTTAATTTACCTGAATGGCCTTAACATTAATGACATTTTGCATGAAAGAAAGTCTCGAAAGAATTGTCAAAAATAACTGATTATTTTTCTTGAATTTCACCAACTTTTTGCAGCTCTAAAATATTTAACTTCTGCATTTCTTTAATCATGTTATTCTACTTATATATATATATTTATATCTTCAAAGAATGCCTTATTTCTCCCTGATTATTACCGTCTTTATCAGCTCTGAAATGTATTTTTAATTTACCTGAATGGCCTTAAAATGCATGGGAAAAAATCCAGAAAGATTATCAAAAATAACTGATTGTTTGTCTTTAATTAGAGCAACTTTTGCAGCTCTAAAATATGTAACTTCTGCACCATCTCATGTTATTGTCCTTTTATATATATAATATTTCTGTCTGCTCACCCAGCATGTTGGAGGACTCGATGAGTGTAGTGTCCAGGTCTGTCCAGTAGAGGCGCCGCTCAGCGTAATCGATGGTGAGTCCGTTCGCTCGCCCTACGTCCGAGACCAGAGTGAGACGCCCCGTCCCGTCCATCGCTGCGCGGTCGATCTTAGGCTTCCCCCCCCACTCCGTCCAGTACATGTACCTGAGGGACATGAGGGGGTGTTATTGGGACGACATGAATTGTAGTTTTTGTGTATTTTCCTTGCAAATTTACAACTTAAGTTTTGGAGGATATTAGGTATTTTTCAAACAATTATTTAGTTTTTTTTCTCCTAATTTTAACATTTAAATCTTGGAGAATATTACATTTCTTTCCTTTACAAAATGCCACATTAATCATGGAAGAAAATTATATTATTTATTCAAATTTTTGAGGTTTTCTTTGTCTTCAATCATAGAGAATATTAAAACATTTTCCCATTATTCTTATATTTAAAAACCCTCAAAATATTCCTAATGTTTTTCCCCCTCACCCAATCATGGAAGAAACTTTGTTTAAACTTTTTAATCTTAATTTGTGCGTTTTATTTGCTTTAAATCTTGGAGAATATTCTATTTGTTCCAAAGGTTTTGTGTTTCAACCCCTCTAAACCTCCTGTGCTGATCCCTCACCCCTCAGCCGGGTCCAGAGCCAGCGCCCGCGGGCTGTCCAGGTCTTTCCACACCAGAACCTGCCGGTGCTGCCCGTCCAGTTTGGATACTTCGATGCGATTGGTCCCCGTGTCGGCCCAGTAGAGGTTCTTCCCCAGCCAATCAACAGCCATCCCCTCGGGTAATCCAGCCCGAACTCCACCACGTGCTCCAGAGCCGAGCCGTTCATGAAGGCCCGGCTGATCGTCTGCAGAGAGGAGAGGGATTTATACAAAGTACAAGTGCACGAAGAAAGCTTGACGGTCGGTTTGTGCAAAAATCTCTTACATTTTTTGGCAAAGTGTCTTAGAAATATCATAGATTTGTGCAAAAATGTATAATAAATTTCTGGAAAAGATGGGACAATAAGTCAAGAAATAAGTGTCCAATATAAAGAAGTGTCTCTACCTTCAGCGTGATGTCGGTCCAGTAGATGCGGTTGTCTGTGACTCGAAGTCGGCGCGGACGCCTCCTTGACGCCGGTCAGAGGGATGGCCACGTTGTTGTTGTTTGTTTCCAGCGAGATGCGGCGGATGTCCGTGTGTCTGGAGAACAGCAGGAAGGCTTCGGGGACGATGCAGTTCTTCATGTCGGAGACCAGCTCCAGACCGATGGGACATCCACAGATCACTCCTCGAGGAGTGAAGAGGCAGAGGTGACTGCAGCCGCCATTTAACTCAGAACAGGCGTTGGTTCCTGGGACAGGAAGAGGAGGGAAGAGGAGGAGGAAGAGGAGGGTGATCATTTGGGGGGGTGGTCGTTTTTTTGTTTAATTTTTTTATACTGAATGTGTGTAAATGATGTGGAAATGTCCCCAAAAGAATGTGTCCTAACCAGACATAACAGGATTCCTAAAGTGAGTCAGGATTTACTGTCATTTAATGTTATTGGATTTGCTTCTGTAAAACTGTGTGTCTCCTGTCTCACTCTCAGACCCTGTCTCACTCTCAGAGACCCTGTCTCACTCTCAGATCTCTGGGTCTCACTCTCAGATATGGTCTCACTCTCAGACCTGGTCTCACTCTCAGACCTGGTCTCACTCTCAGATCTCTGGGTCTCACTCTCAGATATGTTCTCACTCTCAGATATGGTCTCACTCTCAGATCTCTGGGTCTCACTCTCAGATATGTTCTCACTCTCAGATATGGTCTCACTCTCAGACCTGGTCTCACTCTCAGACCTGGTCTCACTCTCAGATCTCTTGTTCTCACTCTCAGATATGGTCTCACTCTCAGACCTGGTCTCACTCTCAGACCTGGTCTTACTCTCAGATCTCTTGGTCTCACTCTCAGATCTCTGGGTCTCACTCTCAGACCTGGTCTCACTCTCAGATCTCTTGGTCTCACTCTCAGATCTCTTGGTCTCACTCTCAGATCTCTGGGTCTCACTCTCAGACCTGGTCTCACTCTCAAACCCTGTCTCACCCTCAGATGTCTCACCTGAGGCCAGGTGCACGCTGACGGCCTTCAGCCCCATGAGGTCCGGCAGCTGATCGATGATCACCTCTCGCTCTGCCGTGCGTTTGTTGACGCGCTCGATGCTGCGCCGCTGCCAGTCCGTCCAATAGATGAAGTCTCCGAGCAGCGTGAAGCCGAAGATGTGAGGGAGTTTATCCTCGACCAACACCTGCCGCCCCGAACCGTCCATGTTCATCACCTGGTGGAGAAGGGAGGTATTACAGCAGGTTTCTATAGCACTTTAAGTCTTTTTGTCCTGAAGCTGACCACACACACACACACACACACACACACACACACACACACACACACACACACACACACACACACACACACACACACACACACACACACACACACACACACACACACACACACACACACACACCACACACACACACACACACACACACACACACACACACACACACACACACACACACACCACACACACACACACACACACACACACACACACACACACACACACACACCCACACACACACACACACACACACACACACACACACACACCACACCACACAAACACACACACACACACACACACACCACACACACAAACACACACACACACACACTAAAAAGCCTCCTCTGGTTTGTGGTGACGGCCTCAGTTTATTCTAAACAGAGCGACCGCTGCTGCACGCTGATACACTGTGTGTGTGTGTGTGTGTGTGTGTGTGGTGTGTGTGTGTGTGTGTGTGTGTGTGTGTGTGTGTGTGAGGAGGGAGACCGCAGAGAAACTGGACGACTGTTAAACAGCAGAGCATGATGGGAAACAGCTGGAGGTCATCAGAGGGTTTGTGATGTTAAAGTAATATTAAAATATTATAAATATGTTTTTTATATTTCAGGATATTTAAAATCATGTTATTTTTAATAGTTTTAATGTTGATTATTGTTGTTTTTTCTAAACCTAAAACCAGATTATTTTTTCTCGACCTAAGAATTTATTGGGGAAAATGTCACCAAAATAAAAAATATATATCAAAAATAAGTTTTCTCTAAAGATTCCAAAGTCAATTAGTAAAACATTTCCAAAATATTTTATAAATGTAAAAAAGAAGTGAAAAATCCGCCCCCAAAAAACTAAATAATCTGTTTTAAAATCCCCTCAAAAAGTCAAAATGTAAAACAAATGTTTAAATAATTGTAATGTCGATTACTGTTGAGTTTTTTTTACCTAAAACCATATTCTTTGTTTACTTCCCCCACAGGCTGGACCCAGTCCCACAGGCTGGACCCAGTCCCACAGGCTGGACCCAGTCCCACAGACTGGACCCAGTCCCACAGACTGGACCCAGTCCCACAGGCTGGACCCAGTCCCACAGACTGGACCCAGTCCCACAGGCTGACCCAGTCCCACAGACTGGACCCAGTCCCACAGACTGGACCCAGTCCCACAGACTGGACCCAGTCCCACAGGCTGGGTCCAGTCCCACAGGCTGGACCCAGTCCCAGAGACTGGACCCAGTCCCACAGACTGGACCCAGTCCCACAGACTGGACCCAGTCCCACAGACTGGACCCAGTCCCACAGGCTGGGTCCAGTCCCACAGGCTGGACCCAGTCCCAGAGACTGGACCCAGTCCCACAGACTGGACCCAGTCCCACAGACTGGACCCAGTCCCACAGGCTGGACCCAGTCCCACAGGCTGGACCCAGCCTGTGGGACTGGGTCCAGTCCCACAGACTGGACCCAGTCCCACAGACTGGACCCAGTCCCACAGGCTGGACTCAGTCCCACAGACTGGACCCAGTCCCACAGGCTGGACTCAGTCCCACAGACTGGACCCAGTCCCACAGGCTGGACCCAGCCTGTGGGACTGGGTCCCACAGACTGGACCCAGTCCCACAGGCTGGACTCAGTCCCACAGACTGGACCCAGTCCCACAGGCTGGACCCAGTCCCACAGACTGGACCCAGTCCCACAGACTGGACCCAGTCCCACAGACTGGACCCAGTCCCACAGGCTGGACCCAGTCCCACAGACTGGACCAGTCCCACAGACTGGACTCAGTCCCACAGACTGGACCCAGTCCCACAGGTTAGCTCCAGAGGCTCTTTATGAACCAGTACCTCGATCTTGTCGGTCTTGGCGTCTCCCCAGTACAGTTTGCGCTCCTCGTAGTCCAGAGCGAGTCCGTTGGGCCAGCCGAGCGACGTGTTGACCAGAACCAGACGCTCACACCCGTCCAGGTCCGAACGCTCGATCTTAGGCACCTCGCCCCAGTCCGTCCAGTACATGTACTGAGAGGAAACACAGGTACAGACTGTTAGATACTGAAGAGAGTCAGTACATGTACCTGAGAGGAAACACAGGTACAGACTGTTAGATACTGAAGAGAGTCAGTACATGTACCTGAGAGGAAACACAGGTACAGACTGTTAGATACTGAAGAGAGTCAGTACATGTACCTGAGAGGAAACACAGGTACAGACTGTTAGATACTGAAGAGAGTCAGTACATGTACCTGAGAGGAAACAGGTACAGACTGTTAGATACTGAAGAGAGTCAGTACATGTACCTGAGAGGAAACACAGGTACAGACTGTTAGATACTGAAGAGAGTCAGTACATGTACCTGAGAAGAAACAGGTACAGACTGTTAGATACTGAAGAGTCAGTACATGTACCTGAGAGGAAACACAGGTACAGACTGTTAGATACTGAAGAGTCAGTACATGTACCTGAGAGGAAACACAGGTACAGACTGTTAGATACTGAAGAGAGTCAGTACATGTACCTGAGAGGAAACACAGGTACAGACTGTTAGATACTGAAGAGAGTCAGTACATGTACCTGAGAGGAAACACAGGTACAGACTGTTAGATACTGAAGAGAGTCAGTACATGTACCTGAGAGGAAACAGGTACAGACTGTTAGATACTGAAGAGAGTCAGTACATGTACCTGAGAGGAAACACAGGTACAGACTGTTAGATACTGAAGAGAGTCAGTACATGTACCTGAGAAGAAACAGGTACAGACTGTTAGATACTGAAGAGTCAGTACATGTACCTGAGAGGAAACACAGGTACAGACTGTTAGATACTGAAGAGTCAGTACATGTACCTGAGAGGAAACACAGGTACAGACTGTTAGATACTGAAGAGAGTCAGTACATGTACCTGAGAGGAAACACAGGTACAGACTGTTAGATACTGAAGAGAGTCAGTACATGTACCTGAGAGGAAACACAGGTACAGACTGTTAGATACTGAAGAGAGTCAGTACATGTACCTGAGAGGAAACACAGGTACAGACTGTTAGATACTGAAGAGAGTCAGTACATATACCTGAGAGGAAACAGGTACAAACTGTTAGATACTGAAGAGAGTCAGTACATGTACCTGAGAGGAAACACAGGTACAGACTGTTAGATACTGAAGAGAGTCAGTACATGTACCTGAGAGGAAACACAGGTACAGACTGTTAGATACTGAAGAGAGTCAGTACATGTACCTGAGAGGAAACACAGGTACAGACTGTTAGATACTGAAGAGAGTCAGTACATGTACCTGAGAGGAAACACAGGTACAGACTGTTAGATACTGAAGAGAGTCAGTACATGTACCTGAGAGGAAACACAGGTACAGACTGTTAGATACTGAAGAGAGTCAGTACATGTACCTGAGAGGAAACACAGGTACAGACTGTTAGATACTGAAGAGAGTCAGTACATGTACCTGAGAGGAAACACAGGTACAAACTGTTAGATACTGAAGAGAGTCAGTACATGTACCTGAGAGGAAACTGGTTGGTGATTGGATGGAAAAAAATACATATTTTTCCCATAAATTTGCCTTCAAATAATAAAAATAGACATGTACATGTATGTATACATTTAATTATAGGAAATATAAAAAATAATTTAAATGAAAACATTTAATAGAATTATTAAAATAATAAAAACTAAAAATATAAATAAATACATTTAATTAAAGGAAATATTAAAGAGTAAAAAATACAAATATTAAAAATAAATAAAAATAAAATCTAATTAAATAACTCAGCGAATTATAATTATATTAATTATAGAAAAGAATGAAAAACAAAAAATATCAATAAATACATTTAATTAAAGGAATATTAAAATATAATTAAAGAATGAAAAAAAAACGTTTTAATTAAATAATAGAAAAATAATAGAAAACCTAGCCGGCGACAGGGTCCGGTAAATGTAAAAGTAATTAAAAATGCAGTAATTAAATAATTAATAGAACCCTACCCAGCGACGGGGTCCAGCACGATGGCGCGGGGCTCGTCCAGGTCCTCTGAGATGAGGATCTTCCTCATGGAGCCGTTGAGCCGCGTCACCTCGATGCGGTCGGTGCCGGTGTCGGTCCAGTAAAGGTTCCTCGCGATCCAGTCCACCGCGATGCCGTCCGGGTGGTTCACCTGCGACGTGACGACGAACTGAGAGTCGGATCGTCCAGCAGAGAGCGGCGAAGAGCCTTCACATCGTCGTCCGTCAGTAAACGTACTCCACCGGGTCGTAGTCGATGGCGATGGCGTGCCGGATGTCCTCCACCTTATTCAAATTCAAATGTTTGATCATCAGATGCTCAGCAGCTGCAGTGTAGAAATGGCAATGAAACTCTTCTGACCTGAGCTCCTCCAACAAGGCAGCATAATAATAACATACTAAATAAAAGGTCTCTACCTGCAGGATGATGTCGGTGAAGTCCGGCGTGTCGAGAGAGATCCGCCGCAGGTCGGTGCGCCGAGCGAGAAGCAGCATGTGGGTCGCACCTGAGACAGAGGGGGGGTCAGAGGTCAATCAGACACATCCCAATAAGAGATACTGCAGAAATGAATAACAGGCATAAAAAAATCGTAAATTAAATCAAAAATAAAATATAACACACACACACACACACACACACCACACACACACACACACACACACAACACACACACACACACACACACACACACACCACACACACACACACACACACACACAAACACACCACACACACACACACACACACAACACACACACACACAACACACACACACACACACACACACACACACACACACACAACACACAAACACACACCACACACACACACACACACAACACACACACACACCCACACCACACACACACACCACACACACACACACACACCACACACACACCACACACACACACAACACACACACACCACACACACACACACACACACACATTCTTGTGTTTCTCTAATAGAGAATTTCCAAACTGTGTGACGCACTTCAGGAAATATTTGGACGTCTTTCTGTTTCCACTCTGAGTCTCACTTCCTGAAGTTCAGAGAGTTTCCTCTGCTGGGATTTCACCAACGCTCTCACTCTCAAACACTTTTCTAATCCAGAGAATCTGCACATACTCCATATTCTTTAGTGTCTCTACTGTGTCCATGCTTTAATGTTCAAAAAGCTCTTTACTGTTCTCACACTGCCTTAACATTCTGTTGTGATTGGTCAACTAGCGCTAGCCAATAGGAGCGTGAGTGTTTCATAGTGATGTCACTGTGTTATATGAAGTGTATTGAGTTTTCTAATAAAGTTTCAAATGTCTACGGTCATATTTTATGACTTATACACGCTAAAATAAAATGCATCCAACATTTGAATTTTTTTTTCCAATTAATCAATGATGTGTATAAACTAAACGCCACCAAATATGAATTGAGGATATTTGTTTAAAAATAGAACATTGTATATTTTCCTGTATTATGATACAACAACGTGCTCTCACCGTCTCTGCAGGTCTTGTTGCCGGGCAGAATTGCACTCCGGTGGGACAGGCGCACTGATGGAACGGCTCCACAGGGAGAGCAGGCAGAGGTGGGAACAGCCTCCATTCTGCACTGAGCACGGGCTGCTCACCACTGTCAACAAACAAACAACCACACAGGTTACCACTGTCAACAAACAAACAACCACACAGGTTACCACTGTCAACAAACAAACAACCACACAGGTTACCACTGTCAACAAACAAACAACCACACAGGTTACCACTGTCAACAAACAAACAACCACACAGGTTACCACTGTCAAACAAACAAACAACCACACAGGTTACCACTGTCAACAAACAAACAACCACACAGGTTACCACTGTCAACAAACAACAACAACACAGGTTACCACTGTCAACAAACAAACAACCACACAGGTTACCACTGTCAACAAACAACAACAACACAGGTTACCACTGTCAACAAACAAACAACCACACAGGTTACCACTGTCAACAAACAACAACAACACAGGTTACCACTGTCAACAAACAACAACAACACAGGTTACCACTGTCAACAAACAACAACAACACAGGTTACCACTGTCAACAAACAACAACAACACAGGTTACCACTGTCAACAAACAACAACAACACAGGTTACCACTGTCAACAAACAACAACCACACAGGTTACCACTGTCAACAAACAACAACAACACAGGTTACCACTGTCAACAAACAAAACAACACAGGTTACCACTGTCAACAAACAACAACAACACAGGTTACCACTGTCACAAACAAACAACAACACAACTAAGCATTGGCAATTTAAATCTCATGAAATGCATCAAATGATAAAGTAAATAATAATGTTGTTTATTTTTAAACCACATTTTTTTATTTGTGTTTTACCCGGTTTAGACAACAATTTGAGTCTATTTCTAGTTGTATTTACTGTCTTTGGAGTCATTTTACATTTCTGTATTCCCTTTGAGTCGATTTGAAGTGGTTTTATGTCGACTTTTATTCATTTTAGGAGTGATTTTTAAACATTCCAACCATTTTTGATTTATTTGAAGTCCTTTTGAGTCCGTTTTGAGTCATCTTTCAAGTTGTTTTTGTCTCTTCTTACAGCCGTTTTTGCTTAAAGTTGATTCTGTCACGGAGTCATTTGAACTCGTATGTTCTGTCTCTTGGCACATTTTTTTATTTGAGTTTTACCCGGTTTAGACAAAACCCTGTAGACTATTATCATTGTGTGTGTTGTGTGGTGTGTGTGTGTGGTGTGTGTGTGTGTGTGTGTGTGTGTGTGTGTGTGTGTGTGTGTGTGTGTGTGACTCACGTATGCTCTGCCTCTTGGCGCTGAACACGTGGATGTCCATGGGGGAGAAGATGTCGGAGTGAACGACCCGCTGGTCCTCGCCCGTCTGTTTCCTGCAGGAATGGATGGAGTGCGTGTTCCAGTCCGTCCAGAACAGCGTCTCCTCGTAAAGGGTGAGGGCGAACGGGTGAGGAAGCTCCCCTTTCACCACCACCTCCCTGGAAACACACCGAGCAGGGGTTACATCAGGAGATCGTCACAAAGAAATGAGTTAAGGGCCATCGAGAAGTCCCAGAAAACATGACAAAACCCAAGAAAAGTCTCTATTGACATTAAAGTCTTTGAAAGTCCCATAGAAGTTTTTAATAACATCAAAAAGTCTTTAAATGTTGCGGAAAATGACTTGATAACAAAGAAAAGACTTCTATAACATCAAGAGTTGACCAATAACACCAACAAGTCTTTAAACGTCTTGAAAATCATTGAATAGTCTTTATTACACCAAAATATTATCAAACAAAAAAGTCACAGAAAATTCTGGAATAACATTAAAAAGTATTTAAAAGTCCCCGAAACGTCTCTAATGACATCGAAAGGTCTTCAATGTCAACAAGGAGTCTTGTTTGTAATGTATTACTCCTAAATAGCCTTTAAAAGTACCAAGAAAACCTTGAATAACAACCGAAAGTCTGAGATATCCATAAAAGTCTGCAATAACAACGTCTTTACGTGACTGTTACCAGTAAGTAAACCCGGAGGTTTTGGTGGACACATTTCTGAGTGTTTCCTGTATGTTTCTCCGGTATTAATGCTTTGCGTACCTGTTGGAGCCGTCCATGTTGGCTCGGTGGATGAAGTTGTGCTTGGCGTCGGCCCAGTACAGTTTCTGCTGAGCGTAGTCCAGCGTCAGGCCGTTGGGCCAATGGATCTCTTTATCGATTATCATGGAGCGGTTCGTACCGTCCATCCCCGCCCGCTCGATCTTTGGGATCTCACCCCAATCCGTCCAGTACATGTACCTGAAACACAGGACATCAGAACGTGAACCAATGCTTTTACCAAAGCTTAAAGTACATTACACATCATTTAGCTGACTCTTTTATCCAAAGCGACTTACAATAAGTGCAGAAGACCATAAAGAATCAAACACAGGGAAGTGCAGATAAATTCACTTCAAGCAAGATCATACCATAGTAAGTGCTGG